>JACONP010000376.1:0-12825 GCA_016624345.1 Platycodon grandiflorus | reverse complement strand
AAGGCCTTCGCAATGGTGTGTTCGGATCTTCGAGATTCCTCCAAAATCCCAAGATATCTCCACTTTTCTCTCTAAACCCTCACTATTCACTCTCTATTCTTTCTCTATGTTCTATGGTGTTTAGGAATGAAATGAGAGTGTTGAAAGTACTCTCCTTGGTGCTTTAAGTGGCTAGGAAGAAGGAGAAACGGCCATGGGGCGTAGCTACACAAGAGCCACACAAAAATTTCAAGTTGAGAAGATAAAATTTCTCGGGTGGTGGCGGTCTTTGGCGAAGAAGCGTCAGCACTTGTATGCCAGGCGTTGCTTTGTTTAAGACAAAGCGTCGCTTTGCCCATTGAGGGTGATCGCTCGGACTACGTTTAAGGGCGATCACTTTGCCTCTTCACGAGGCGTCGCTCCGGGTCCGGGATTAACTCTGAACTCTCCGAAAAGCGAAACACTTCCGAAATGACCCTAAGTCCAAGGGAAGGCCATAAACACTCGAAAAGGTTCAAACATCGAAAAAACAACATCTGAATTCAACGCATCTCGAGTACAATCATTTACAAGAATTAACCAATGATTTAAAGCATGAAACACATGGAATGCAACACGGCATCGCTATATTTTCATATGTATTATGCTCGAAATGTTTATAATGTTAATCAAGGTGACACGTGTAATATTCGTGAATGATATGAATGATGTGTAAGATGCAAATGAAGCGGGTGTTACATTCTCACCCCTTAGAATAAATTCATCCGCGAATTTACTTACTGACTCCATCGAACAATGCAGGTACTTCTGCAGCATCTCCTCGTGCTCCCCAGTAGCCTCCTCGACATTGTGATTCTTCCACAACACTTTCCGCGAGGGTATAGTCTTGATCCTTAATACTTGTTCCTTTGTATCCAAGATCCTACGGGTTGTTCAACATATGAAAGATCGAGCGCCAAATCCACCGGTTCATATTCTAACACATTTGAAGCATCCGTCAATACTTCCTCATATATCGACACGTGAAATGCTTCGTGAATACGTCGATATCGCGTGTAAAGAGTCTATAAGCCAACTTCCGACTCTTTCCAATATCTCAAACGGTCTAATATACCTCGGAGCCAATTTTCTTCTTTCTCAAATCTCTTAACCCCAATTCGGTAAAACTTTCAAAAATACATTGATCACCAACCTCAAACTCAAGATCTCGGCGTCTATTGCCGGCGTAACTCTTTGTCTACGAGCGTCTTTAATCTCTCTCCTGAGTTTCACACTTTCGTTGATTCATGAACCATTTCTGGACCCCACAACAGCTTTACTAACCTCATCCCAAAAATTGGAGAACGACAATTCTACCATAAAGTGCCTCATACGGAGCCATCTCAATACTCGTGATAGCTGTTGTTGTAGGCGAAACTCAATCAATGGTACATCAAATCCCAAGTTCCTTAAAGTCCATCGAGCAGGCTCACAACATGTCCTCAAGTATCTGAACCGTTCTCTCGGATATCCATCAATTTGCGGGTGAAGCAGCGTACTCGCAGACTCAACTTCGTCCCAAAGCATTCTCAGTGATCCCAAAATCGAGAAGTAAACCATGGATCCCATCGTACAATACTCACCTGGCACCCCATGTAGTCTCACAATCTCTTGAATATATAATGAAGCAAGTTTCTCCAAGGAATCCGTCATATAATAGGAAAATGAAGCGACTTGGTCAATCTATCACAATAACCCAAACTGCATCATGACCTCGTTAGTCCGTGGTAACCTGTCACAAAGTCCATTCGCGATGTTCTCCCACTTCCATTCGGAATCTCTAAAGGTTGCAACAATCCTGCTGGCCTCGATGTTGCTTTAATCCGTTGGCAAGTTAAACACTTTGACACAAACTCGTGATTTCCCTTTTCATTCCACTCCACCAAAAAATTCTTTTTCAAATCCTAACATCTTGGTGCTCCCTGGTGAATTGTATATTTAGACTTATGAGCTTCATCTAACACTTGTCGTTTCACGTCCTCAATCGCGGTACAAACCCTTCCTTGAAATGTCAAAATACCATCACTATTCTTAGCAAAATCAGGGTCTTACCCTAACTCATCAATCAATTTCTTTAACTTCGGATCACTCTCTTGGGTTTCCTTAATCCGTTGGAACAACACGGAGTAGCACGAATATTAGCAAAAATTACCCGTGTGGCTAG
The DNA here is from genome assembly GCA_016624345.1 of Platycodon grandiflorus. NCBI lineage: Eukaryota > Viridiplantae > Streptophyta > Magnoliopsida > Asterales > Campanulaceae > Platycodon > Platycodon grandiflorus. Next base: position 10,643 of record JACONP010000376.1, on the reverse strand, counting down.
ATTCACTAGGACTCAATCACGAATATCCTAAGCATCTTCCATTCTCTAGTCATCAAGCAAGAAATGTATGCTTTTCTACTCAACGCATCCACTACAACATTTGCTTTTCGGGTGATAAAGTATAGTACAATCATGGTCCTTCAACCGTTCCATCCACCTACGCTGTCGATTATTCAACTCTTTTTGAGAATAAGTACTTAAGGCTTTTATGATCGTGAACACCCTCAAACTTAGCCCCATACGATAATGTTTCCATTTATGAAGAGCGAATATAATGCGACCAACTCAAGATCGTGTGGGGTAGTTCCGTTCATACCGAGTCAACTTCCGTGAAGCAAACAAATGACCCTTCCATTGCATCAAGACACAACCCAAACCCTCTTTGAAGCATCACTATAAATCACAAACCCATCGTGTCCATTCAACAATGCTAAAATAGGCCGTAGTCAACTTCTCCTTCAACTCCGAAAACTCCTCACACTTATCATTCCACACAAACGGTTTGTTTTTCGAGTCAAATTCGCCAATAGGTTTGCAATCTTAGAAAATCCTCTATAAACCTTCGATAGTAACCCGCCAAACCCAAAAACTACGAATCTCCGTCACGCCGGGTCTCTTCCAACTTACCACGCTCGATTTTAGCCGGATCAACCAAAATTCCCTTGCCGAAACTACATGACCCAAAAATGTTACTTCCTCCAACCAAAAGGCACACTTACTAAACTTAGCAAACAATTTCTTTTCCCTCAAAGCTGTCAATACAATCCTCAAATGCTTCTCGTGCTCTTCTCGAGACTTAGAGTATACTAGAATGTCGCCGATGAAAACAACCACAAAACAATCAAGATACGGCAAGAACACCCTATTCATCAAGTCCATAAATACCGCAGGTGCATTAGTCAACCCAAAGGGCATAACCACAAACTCAAAATGCCCGTATCTAGTCCTAAATGTTGTCTTAGGAATATCTTCCTTCCGAACCTTTAATTGATGGTAACCACTCCTAAGATCAAGCTTAGAGTACACTACAGAACCCCAAAGTTGATCAAACAAGTCATCAATGTGTGGGAGAGGGTATTTATTCTTAATTGTTACTTGGTTCAACTCCCGATAATCGATACATAACCTCAATGAACCGTCCTTCTTCCTTACAAACAATACTGGTGCACCCCAAGGCGATACACTCAGTTTAATGAAACCCCGATCAAGCAACTCCTGTAACTGAATCTTTAACTCTTTCAACTCGGCCGGTGCTATGCGATAAGGTGCTTTTGATATCGGTGCAGTACCCGGTAATAACTCAATGCAAAATTCTAACTCTCAATCAGGGGGCAGTTCATAATCATCCGAAAAGACATCCAAAATTCACGCACAACGTAAACATCCTCCAACATAACCACCCTTTTGATTTATCTACCACACAAGCCAAATACCGAACAACCATGAGATAATAACTTACGAGCTTTCAAGGCGAAATAAGATAACACCACCCATACACTTATCACCAACACAAACACAAAAGAAGACATGTTCGGCAAATCAAAAGTAATGAATTTCTTACGGCAATCAACAATAGCATGGTGTGCATGCAACCAATCCATCCCAAAATCACATCAAAATCCGTATAGGTAAAACAACCAAATCCGGAGTAAACGGTGACCATCAACAATCACATCACAATCATGATAAACATCGAAGCTACTTGGCACTCTCCCTGGAGTAGACACCTCCAACATATATGGCAATGATCGGCATGGTATGTAAATGACAGGCAAAATGTGATGCGATGTATGAATGCGATGACCCTGGATCTATGAGTACTCGGGCTTTAACACTAGAGACAAATAGGGTACCTCCTATAACGTTATTGGCTTCTAGAACTCTATTTTGGTCTAGGGCGAAGACCCGACCCTGGACTTTAGGACGTCCCTCGTTGTCCCTCTTGACGCCCACAATCTGTTGCGCACCTCCCAGTTGGACCCCCTTATTCTTTGGGCAATCCCTCTGGTAGTGCATGCCATCACCACAGACATTTCCCTTGTTTCTTCCAACATCTGTCCTCAGTATGACCAGTTTTCGAACAAAATTTACATGTCATTCCCTGTCCTCGCTGCCCCTGTGCGGTGTTTCCCTGATTCCCTGTTCTTTGTTGATTCCATCCTCCCTGACGGTTATTGTTGCCTCCTTTGTTGCTAGTCCCACTTGTGTTCTGATTCCTCCACCTTGACTGTGTTCCTTGTTGATTCCCATTGGTACTCCCCGATTTAGTTCGGTGTTCCTCAATGTCATGCTCGATTCTGTATGCCTTGTCCACTTCCTTCTGATAACTCGTCAACTCAAGTGGTATGAGTTGTTTACGGTACTCGGTCCTCAACCCTTTTACAAAACGGTAAACTTTCTTCTCTTCTGTCGGAAGTAGATGAGTGCAATATCGGGATAGCTCGGTAAATTTGGCGGAATACTGTGCTATCGACAAACTTCCCTACTCAAGACTAAGGAATTCCACTTCCTTCTTCGCTTGAACTACATCCGGAACAAACTGATTCCTAAAGCACTGCTAGAAGAGCTCCCACGTTCTTATTACTTTATCCTGTACCCAACTAGCCTCCAACACCTTCCACCAATGTTCAGCAGCATCTTCCAGCTTGAACGTGGCAAACTTGATCTTATCCTCATCTGTGCATCCCATTGCTACGAAAATCTTTTCCGTCGACTCAATCCATCTCTTTGACTTCTCTGGATCTGGTTCACCATTAAAGCTCCTAGGTTTCATCTTCAAGAACCTCTCTAATCAGCGATCGTTGTCCCCGTTTCCCCCAACTGGTTGTACTACCCTATGTCCTCCTACTTGACCCTGTCCATCCATGGCTTGTCTGTTCATGTCCATGGTCTGTCGATTCATTTCCATCATTGTCTGCATGAATCCTTGCATAGTATGCATGAAGGTCTCATTTTGGTTCATATGGCTCTCGGCGGTTGCCTGTTGGTTGGGCTCCGGCTGATTAGAGATGGGTTAGATGGCCCAAGACGACGGTTATCTCTTTCACCTCACGGCCCTACTGTGCCCGCTCCATTCGTGTCTCTACCATGATTGAATACGCAACAAACACTCTTACGACTCAGACACACAACCAACCCCCGCCTAAGCCAAGGATCCAATTCCAGCGAGCTAACTTATGCTCTGATACCAACTGTCATGCCCCGACCCGATATCCTACGTGGAACCTAGTCCGGTTCGTGAGACGGGACACAAAATGCATACTTTAAAACTCACTTTTCATGCAAAAACCTTGTAATGCAAGTGTATGATTATTTTAAAACAAAACATCCTTCACGGCAACAAATAAGCCGGAGAAAACACATTAGCTAACCAACAGACCCACTAGCTAAGGAGCTCGGAATATGCATATAACATTAACAGAGTGCGCGGAATAAAAGAGTAAACAATATTTACAAAGCCTGACAACCATGTCAGCGTCTACAAAAGAATATGAATAAAATGTCAAGTGCGGGATATCTACCCAACTTTACATTGTTTAAGTAACATGTATGCCCTCGTCCTCACCAAAAGAAAATACAAAGACTCAAGGAGCACTACCCAAAAGAATGACCGTCAAATACTCCAGACGACGCAAGATCACTGGGGATTTCTCGCTGGCTCAGGATCTAAGGAAAACAATAAACAATGGACGGCGTGAGTTATAAAACTTAATAAGCTACTAATGCAACAATATGGCATGCGGGATGTGAAGAGTAAGAAGAATCAAATATAACGAGATAATTCTCAAATATCATAAAAGGCAAGTATCTCATAACCATACGTCACATAGCATGCATCTCACGTAGGAGCAATATGTAAACACATATAAAAGGATACCGTCGAGGTACACCTCCGACATACAAACTTCCAACCAACCAACCAATAATACCAATGTAGAAATCGTTGATGTCGTATTCAATCATCGGACCAATAACCAAGAATTGTGGTAAACAGTTTCCCGTATTCACGTCGACGTGAAGACTCGGTCCCCACGACTCGAGAAACAATCACGTTATAGCTTACCAAGGTCGTGTTTATTCCGTACAACACTTAGCGCTATAACCCCTACCGTGGCCAACGGTAGGGCGAGGCCCAGTGTATTGGCCTTCGGTTATTACGTAGCCCCGGATCACGCAATAACCGAGCGTCAATACACCTCCAACAAATATGCCATGGACTTAACAAATGCTTAAGTAGATGTTTACTCGACACACTAAACCAATCAACCAAATGTTCAAGTAGATGTTTACTTAACATTTAAATAAAACGTGTCATACTCCAAAGTAGGGAGTATAACGACCACAACAACAATATGTAATATATGCTAAATGGTTCTACTACACATAGCCATACACACCAATACCAAGTTTATCACAATACCATTAAACGTGTATCGCGTAACCAATCACCCAACAAGTCTCTCGAATATTTAAACAGCTCACAAAACACACACGTGGTCACATTCTTTATCAAACCCTAACCGACTCTATTAGAGTCATTTTAGGTTACTAGTGATGTCGAGTTACGAAAGTGGTCTTGCACCTTAATCCTAGCACATTAACACCCAATTTCGAGTTCCCAACATCATATTACAAGTTATAACATCTTTCACAAGTCCACAACTACATTTCATGGTAAAAATCATGTGTTCACAATTCTAACATGGTAACTTCACACATTTGAAGTCTAGGATGTCATATGAGACATGAAATAAGAAGAAGAGGGGATAGTAGCTAACCTCTTGACGGAAAAGATGGGAGGAGATAAAATCTAATAGGTAGGAAAGCTTCTCCTAGTCAAGGCCTTCGCAATGGGGTGTTTGGATCGTCGAGATTCCTCCAAAATCCCATGATATCTCCACTTTTCTCTCTAAACCCTCACTATTCACTCTCTATTCTCTCTCTATGTTCTATGGTGTTTAGGAATGAAATGAGAGTGTTGAGTACTCTCCTTGGGTGCTTTAAGTGGCTAGGAAGAAGGGAGAAACCGGCCATGGGACGTGGCTACACAAGAGCCACTCAAAATTTCAAGTTGAGAGAAGATAAAATTTCGGGTGGCGATCTTTGAAGAGCGATCGCTTTACCCATGAGGCGATCGCTTTGTTTTCCGGACAAGAGCGATTGCTTTGCCCATTGACAAGGCGATCGCCTGACCTGTTTAAGGGCGTCGCTTACCTCTTCACAGGCGATGCGGGTCCGTGGCTGAACTCTCCGAAAAGCCCGAAACACTTTCGAAATGACCCTAAGTCCAAGGGAAGGCCCTAAACACTCGAGAAAGGTTCGAAACATCCGAAAACAATGAATTCAACGCATCTCGATTACAATCATTTACAAGAATTAAGCAATGATTTAAAGCATACGAAACACATGGAATGCAACACGAACATGCTATATTTCATATGTATTATGCTCAAGAAATGTTTATAGTGTTAATCAAGGTGACACGTGTAATATTCGTGAATGATATGAATGACGTGTAAGATGCAAATAAAGCGGGTGTTACATCACTACTATCAGCTATGGTGGTCACAAATACACACTCGTGGTAGTCGATGATTATACAAGATACACATGGACATAAATGATGTCTAGCAACGATGAAACCTATGACATTGTCCCTATTCAGAAGATTACAAATGAAAAAGTTCGACGACATCAGTGACATGCGCTTAGACAACGACACTGAATTCACAAACAATGTTGTCGCAAAGTACTGTGATGACCATGGGATAGGTCACAACTTCTCTGCTATCAAGACACCACAACAGAATGGTATAGTAGAAAGGAAGAACAAAACGTTGATTGAAGCTACCAAGACAATGCTTGCTGAAGATAAGCTATCTAAACAACTCTGGGCAGAAGTAGTCAACACTGCTTATTTTACACAAAATCACTTATTGGTAAACAAGTTTTATAGTAAAACTCCATATGAGCTCTGGAGAGGCAAAGCCCTAAATATAGGATTTTTAATTCTTCGACTGTAAATGTTTTGTAGTATATAATGGAAAAGACTATCGTAGTAAGTTTAATACAAAAACCGATAAAAGTGTTTTTCTGGGTTATGCCTTATATTTCAAAGCCTATAGAGTTTTTAATAAAAGATCTTTAAAGATAGTTGAATCTATGCACGTTTCGTTTGATGAATTTGATTTACTAGAGCCACGTGTGGCTCCAAATGTTGCTGATGATTTTGATAATGTTAAGACATGTACTTCATCATGTTCAACATCTCGAGCTACAAATCCTCCACCAGGAATGAATGCCTTTAGTCCGAATCCCTCTCAGTCAAATGAAGTTAAGGCAGACTCAAACTCTGATGATACTGATATCAACACTAAACCCATTTCCACCAAGCCTTCTCAACCCATTCTTCACTCACATATGAACCTATACTTGAATAACACTATCTCAAAGCTGGCGATATTCTTTCAAGTTCTCCTTACGAACCTCACATAGAAAAACTAGCGTTGAACAACTTCCTTCGATAAAAAGAAGCTAGAGATCATCCCATTTCTAAATTATCGGTGATCTCTCGTTTATTTATTTTTTTTAGAGAAACAGGCGCACCTCGCTAGAATTTATTAAATGGAAAAGGAAATTATAAACTTGAGGGGACAACCAGCCCTTACAAGAGGTAGGATGGAAGAGCCCAACCTCGAAAAGGAAATACTTGTAAAAAACCAAAAAAAAAAAGCCAAAGAAAGAAACTCAAATACATCAAGGTAGAAACAAGAATTAAGAAATCCTTATCCGTGCAGTTCCTTGAATATCAAGGAGGATGTCCCCCCCTAATAACATGAGGAAGCTCAGCAAGGGAAGAAAAAACAAAGTTAGAACCCAAGTCAATAGCTAAATTGGCAAGCCCATCAGCGACATAATTTGCTTCCCGGTAGCAATGTCAGAAAGTGAAATTAGCCTCTAGCTGCATATAATGAATGGCGCAAACATAATAGTCTAATGACCAAGGAGGACTGTAATAACCTGAATTTGTTATGCTTTAGATGCTTGCTTTGTTTTGTGTTATTTATGTTAATCATATGTGTTTAATTGCTTGAGTAACATGTTCAATATGGTCTTGCCTTAGTTCATATACATTTAATAGTACTAGAATGACATACATGCTAATGCCTTAGCTTAGTACAAGCCCTTCGTAATTGTTCATGAGAGTGAGGTGATCATTAATGGCCATGTTGCATGTTGTTTAGAATGAGTTTTAGATGTGTTTCAAACTTGATTTGAAGTTGGTATCACATTAGGGTGACTTGGGTACATTGTAGGATCACTTTGATGTGTTTAGAAGCCATTTTGACTTGAACGGCCTCTATGCGGCCGCATGATGCAAGCTTGCCCAAAACCTAAACATTACGGATTCTATGCGGCATGAAGCACCTGCATAGCAACCTGCGACCGCATGAGGCGCCCGCATGACAGCCTAGGCGCCCGCATGATGCTAAGCCTTTTTAGCGCACAAACCTTCTGGATTTTAAGCGGCCGCTCAAGGCGCCCGCATGGAGCCTATGCGACCGCATGGTGCGGCCGCATAAGGTCGAATTCTTCTATTTTTGTTGACTAAATTTTTAAGTTGTTTGACCCTCAAACATTCATCCAATGGCTGAGATGTGAGCTTAGCTTTGACTTGTTGACCAGCTTAAATACTCTCCACCCTTGTGAGAGACCAAAAACAATTCATTTTTCTCATATCACCTTCCATGGTAGCTTAGGGAGCTTGTGTGGGAGACAAAGGTGTGTTTAGTGTGTGTGCTTCATATCTCCTCATTCAACCATCCAAATCTTGATCCAAGACCATCAAAGTGTAGAGGGTGACTTGGAGACCAATTTAGAAGACTTGAATTTGCATTTCATTGGTTTGATTTCCATCTTACATGTAAGTTACTAACCCCCCCTTTGTATGCTTAGAAACTATTGCATACTTGTTCTTAATTTTACATGCATGACTTGAATACATGGTATTTTAATGTTTAAATGATATGTTGAGATGTATAACATGTCTATGTGTTAAGTTTTGGAGTTAGATGATGTTGCATGTTGGATTTAAGAACTCAACCATACTCAATGTAAGAGTATGGAAGAGTATCCCCCCCCCCATGGTAATCAAACAATAAGTAATGCCTTAATATTCATTTCCTCTAAAGTAAATCCACAAACTAATTTGAGCAATGGAATATCAAATAGGGGACACTTTCTCATAAAGTTAGGCAGAATGATTTGTGAGATTTAGGAGTAAAATATAAATTATATTCCCTAGTGATGGGACATGCAATTGTGTATGGCTTCTCAATGTCTCACTATTCTAAAGAACAACAATCATTGGATGGAAAGCTAGGAAAGAAAAATCTTCTGCCAAATACAGTATATAAATTCCCACGTAATTATATTTTGGGAATATGGAGTCAATACTTTTCAGCAAGTCAAGAATTGACACGTTTATTAAACCCTCCATAAAGCATTCAAGAACTCATCACAAAATACTTTTCCCAGATATAACATTCCGCATCAAAAAATGGAGGTTGTAGGTAAAGGTCACAGGTAAAATTTTGACCAAAAAAGATGAAAATATTAAAAGCATCACCTGCAATTTAATGAAGATGTGAACACTTAAACTCAAAGTTTCATACTATAACCACTTCACAAACCAACTATACACACCGAAATGCGTCAAGTAGTTCGGTTGGAGCTGAGAAAAAAGATTCTATTTGAGTATATAAAGAGGCCCTCGTGTAATCAGGAAAGGAGAATGATTGAATTCTCCATCGGCTTCAAAGACTTTCTCCTAAGCTAGGGTATTCTGAATGATCAACCGTTCTTCCTGCCATTCTCTAAATCACCTGTCTCAACAAGGCTTCTTAAAGAAAGTAAGACTCGCACTCATCATCTATCGATAACGAGATCCTTATTATTGGTATGAGGAGACTTGAAAATCTTGACTTAGACCACCTCTCTAGTAATCCGGTATACTTCTCATCTGCTTTTCCCTTAAGTAGTGGCTTACTACTTAGCGAAATCGTGGTGGAATTTCTACCACCTACCCTCATGATATGAGCAATCTCAATGAAATACAAGGGAAAGATGGCTTTTGTAATGAAGGATCTAGAGTTAGATGGGACCAAGCGGAGACAATTCTATACGAAGAAGATCGGTCCACTTACACAAATACCTTAACAAGAAGGGATCCGTCTTTGTAAACTCTTCGTTATCGAATGGTTATACCATTGGCAAATTGGGGACCATCTTTCAAAATGAACGAACGCATTTCTTGCATGGCCGAAACCATAGATCTTGATGGTATGCCTATCTCTTTCTTACTTGGACAACAAAAATGCGTTCTTGAGATCCCCCGGCGCTATGAAAATGAAGACTACAATCATAGAGATTGGATACATGCTTCAATATTGGACCGTCCTTGAATAGTTCAAAATGATGTGGTGGCCAAGGACCGCTTAAAGAAAGGATGTCTCTCATCAATTTAGTCCATTATGGTTTTCTTTACCATATCGCAACTCTTCCTGCGAATTTCTTTCTGAATAGTTTGAAAGAATTTCTTGATGGTGGACCTAGGAGGAGAAGTTCTTTCGCCGAAATGGAGGCATAGTTGCCAAAAGACTTCTAATAACTCACGAAAATCACAGAATTAAGGTATCTTTTGGTTTATTATATCCATCTTTACATTTGATATGTGACGGTAATTCTTAGAATCTTTATCCGCAAGAATCATATCGAAACTTAGTAGAACGGAAACATTTCGAATATCAAACATGATTCTTATAAATTCACTAAGTTATGTTTCTCCGAGGGTTCCTATATACACAAAATACATCACTACGCACACAAATAATGAACATTAATTGAATCCTCCCCCACCATATAAGCATACAAATGAATCGATACATCTAAAGTAAAACAAATAAAGCCCCAGGAAGAAGTAACTTTAAAATGCACCATCAATAAAACTGCCAAATAAAGGAGAGAGATGAAATGAGATAGAGATTCTTACCAAAGGAATACCCTAGCAGCCTAGAATTTTTCCTCTGCAATTTGGAAAAATAAATTGTTAAAATTAGGGGCAATTGTTAAACAATGTTAGGGCTTAATAAAGGAAGGAGAGAGATAAGCGAGAGAGTGAGAGCAAGAGAGAGATGCTTACGAAGAGATTCTTGGCAAATGTAGCGAAAATCAGCGTTAAGAGGCGGAGTCTGTAGCGGGAAGATTGATGTAAGCTAGTGTTAAAGGCGCTTAAAGCAAGGAAGCTAAGATTCATTCGATTGTCTTAAACCTGGAGAATGAGAATAGCGGAGGCAAAATCTGAAGGAAGAAAAACATCGACTTGATCTAAACACGAAAAGGAGTAGTGAAAATTGCAATAGGAAAAAAAAGTGGAAGGAAACAATGTGGGAACTAAAAATTATGGGAATGAAATTTTAGGGATATAGATGGTATTATGAAAATGTAGATTGGGGAGTTTAGTTAATAACATGACAACATTTGGTGGATACGCTAAAACAGTCCTAAAAACTATTATTGGGAGGAAGTGGAAAAGAGTGTCAAATACCAAGTATTGGGCAAGGCAAAATCTTCCTTCCCAAAAA
>JACONP010000375.1:0-34049 GCA_016624345.1 Platycodon grandiflorus | reverse complement strand
TTATTTACATTCTTTCTATTTCGTCTTTTATATTGACATCGTCATTTCATGTGCAATTTCATCCGAATATGTTGGCATTTGAGTCTATTGTACACTTTTTGAGTATGTTAATATGTGTTTTTCGTAGTTGTTCGCATTCGATTTGGTGTGCATTCGTAGCTTCATTTTATGTGGTTTTAGATTGTGTTTCGGATGTTGTTTGGACTTGGTTTGGGTTTGGGATCACCTTAGAATCATGTGAGAACTTTTAGACATCATTTTGAACACCTTGGATGGCCCAGCGGCCTACTAGCGCGCAAACTTCAGCCTAGCGCTGTTCGTTACGAATTGCCAAATCAGACCAAAATTCCAGCCAGGGGCAGCGCCTTAGCTAGCCTATCCGCACGCCCCTAGCCTTGGCGCCCACGCCTTAACGCTTATGGCATACCTTTAGCGCGACGCTACATTCGACTTTGTGAGTTTTTTGACTTTGACTTTTTGACTTATTTCCTTGGGCTAAAAAAGAGCCACGTGGGTGAGCTTACTCCTTAGAGACTCCAGACCATTTTAGAAGGTAGAGGTCCTCTTCTCCTCATTTTATCACCCACATTTCAGCCTTGAACAAGAGAGTTAGAGAGAGAGGAGAGGGTCTAGAGAGAAATCACCATATCTCATCGTTCCGGTCGAATTACGATCCGTCTTCGCCATTGTGAAGCTCTTGACTAGGAGAAGACATTTCCTGGGTTGCATGCTAGTTTCCATGGTGTAATTTCGTTAGAGGTAAGTAACTATAATGTTTTGATTGATTATGAGATGAAATGGAAGAGTAGAGCATATAGGTGGTATTAGTTGATCATTTTTGTGTTAAATCCTTGGAAGAAACATGTGATTTGTTGCTCTAACTAATGTTATGATATATTATGTTGTTGTTTGAGGTTGCATGTATAATTGGGAGAAGACATGATAATTTTTGGAAGTAAATACTTAGTTATAAAAATCAGATTTGTCACAATTTTAAGTCATGTTGTTGAATTTGCTGGGAAAAATCCGTCCATGAGAATTGCATGATTTTTGGATATGTTTTACATTGATATGTTTAGTAATGTCCTGTAAATTTTCATTGAGTTTTGATATTGGGAAGTACCTCAAATGGTTCTTGTTATATCGCTGCAGAATGAATTGTTGCTGGAAAATCTGAGTAGTAGTTCAATCTTTATGTGGTTGCATGTTGATGAATATAAGTCCAAATGAGGAAATTCAAAGTGGTAAAATATAGTTCCAGATGTCTAGTTTCTAAATATGGAAAAATTGTAATATTTGGATTTTGTGGAATATTTGGTGAATTTAACGGTATCGTTGCGATGCTGGAGAAATCATGTTGTGTTAATAAACTTTGTATAATAGCAACTCATTGATATTTTGTCGTTAGTTTACTCGCTATGAATTTATGATGTTGTTTTGGGTACTTTATAATACCGAATAATGGTGTTGAGAATAGAATGGTTAATTAGGGATGATACTACGGTTCATCCCGATGTCTCGAATATTAGTAACGACTCAAATGGAGTCTGTAAAGCATATCGTTATAAACCAAACTTTTATGCGAATTGAACACTAGTCATGGTACTGACGGAGTCGAATAGGATGTGATTTGTAATGAGTCGTGATACACATAGTTTTACGGCGATAATGTTATGTGATGGTTTTATGTTATATATGAGACGAGTGTCTCAAGTGATTATAAGATCTTGCGTAAAAGATCTGAATCAAGTATTATCGTTATGTATCGCAATGGTTGTAAGTACGTGTAGACTTACGTATGTTGTGATTGTAAAGTCTGGCATTACGGACTTAGATAATTTAATTGAGTTGTATATTAGGCCTACTTTGCCTATTGTCATGTTTTGGTTATATGTCCGGTGATTACGGACATTGTGTAATGTTCTAGTATGTGATAGGACAATCATCCTACTTTGATGATTGCTTGTGTGTTTAATGTTTATTAGCACACTTTGTTGATTTGTTGTTGTAGGCTTATTGTGACCTACTTGAAACATTCGTATTGTTATTGAATGTGATTGTTGTGGTATGCTCCCTACTTTGGAGTATGACCGTTTATTTTTAAATGTCGAGTAAATATTCTACTTGAGCATTTAGTTAAGTCCATGGCATGATCGTTTGAGAGGGTGTATTGACGCTCGATTATTACAAAGCGGGGGCTACGTAATAGTCGAAGGCCAATACATTGAGTTCTCGCCCCCTACCGTTGGCACGGTAGGGGAATAGCGCCAAGTGTTTGTAGGCAAAAACGCAAGCGTTGGTAAGCTATTATACCGGGGTGTTCTTCGAGTTGTAGTGACGGTGGCACCGGGTTTTCTTTTGTGAATTTCAAATAAAATGGTTCACGATTCTTTATCGTATGATTATGGTTTCATATTGGTTCGAGCACGTCAACAACGGCTCTACGATTGGTACAATATTGGTTGGTTGGTTGGAACTATTGGTTTGGTGGAGGTGTACCTCGACACCGTATCCCTTTAAATGTGTTTTACCGCTCTTATATGTTTCCTATATAAGCGAATGTTGGTCATGATTTCCAACCGGTATGGGACGGTTGGCGATCATTGAGCCTCGTTAGTATAGGGTTGGTTGCCTTTATGTGCTCCTACATGTTTACTTTCTGCTATATTGTTGTGCATAATGCCATGCCATATAGTGACATGTAGTAACTTGTCGATTCTTGATTAAGTTAAATTTATTACCAAGATTAGTGCATATAGAGTCTTGGTTTACTATTACATTCATACTTATAACACCCAATACATTATAGTATCTTACGAGTCTTTTAGACTCACGACAACCTCCTCGGTTTGGGGTTAAGTTCGGTCTTGGAGCTTGGAGTTAGCAAGATGTATTTTTATTGCCATTTCCTTCTTATTTCTTGTATTGTGAGATTATGAGGTTCACTAAGTTATGTAAACTTAGTCTATGGGTAGAAATAGTTGTATTCGTTAGATTTGTATTTTGGTGCCGACTTGTGTAGTCGCGCCGGTTGTCGTACTATATTATTTTGGATTCACTCGTGGTATTTAAGTATTATTGTTTCTCCGGCTCGTGTATTTAGCCGTCGAGGTTTTAATTATTGGGTTTATCTTTAGTGTTGTTCTTATTGTTTAGCCGTGGAGGTTATTTTTATGTTGTTGGAATTTTGTTAATCGAGCTTTGAGGCTCAAGTTCATCTGTTGTTCCGCTTTGCCTTGTTTTTAGCATTCCGCTGCTGGTTTTGGTTTCGAGCTTTTGTAACTCGCTATTTTCGATTGTTCTTGTTAGTTTGTGCGTTGGGTTCAACATCGAACCCGGACTCGGTCGTCCTGATTGGTATCGAGCTTAAGTTAGGCATTCGCCGAGGGCGGGATCCTCGGCTTAGGTGATTTGGGTATTGGGTTGAGCGATTAACGTGAGTGTTTGTGTTTAGATATATCTTGGAGGTGCGTAAGTTGTGAAGATAGTCCATGTAGGGGTGGAATTATTGAATTCTTACGCTATTGAGCGGAGACTAACGGTTTGTAGTCGGTTGTTTCACTTGTGGAATTAATGAGGTGTTGAAGGCCTCGCTAGAATGTTGACGACTAAGTGTGAGTCGCGATAAGTTTAGTAGCGAAACTTTACCATTGTAGGTTGTCTCGTTGATTCGAGAAGTATAGTCGAGAGGTCTTAGGGCGTCTTAAGTTTGATATTGGTGATCATTTGAGGAAATAGAGGTGGAAGACCCGAGATTACGGGTCACGAGTTCTTTAGTGATTAATGTGAGTGTCGAGGAGTTACGTTAGTGCGAGATTTTGAGTCGTATCAACCTAGACGCTTTATTTTTGCATATCACATCATGGAATGCGAAACTTGTGCATACTAGAGACATATGTTACACTTAGGTACATTTGCTTGTATTTCTACCGATGTGCATGAGACCGACTCAAGGGCATATTTGTAAACACTTGTCCCTAGCCTGCGATGAAAGCTTTTGAAGCCACTTGAAAGGGCCCACGATTTGGTTGTCAAGAGATATTCGTCGATGACTAAGTTGATAGCATATTAGGTAGAAATTGCGAACCTTATTACCAAATGGAATGGACAAGGAAATGAAATGGTGTACTTGGACAAGTTGTGTATATATCTTGTGTTGATTGCGTATCTTACGTTTTAGTGTACTAGTTCGAGTTGACTTGATATTTTGTGAGCCGTCGTGCTTAGTTGAACATGAGTATTTTTGGGCATGTTATTAGCCATTTGTGATTTGTATATTGTCACGTATGTTATATGTTGTTTCACCTTAGGGTAGCGAATTGATTTGCACCACCCGCGGTGGCGTGTGATTGCTATGTTGTATGTGCGGTGATGTAGTAGGTACATTATGTTAATTCAGTCTTGCCTTGTAGACTTTTCGATCTGAATAGATCGTGACACCTTGTGCGTATGCCCATTGGCATAATGAGGTGGTTGTCCTTAGAACCCTATGTACATGATATATGTTTGAGTTGAGAATTGAGTATTATGTTGATATTCATGCCTTAGTTGAATCACTTAATGTGTTTCACTTCCCTTGGAGATGTAATGTCTCTATTGTATGCCTATAGCGAGGATGGCACGAACTAGGAAGGCTGCAAGGATGTCGAGTCATGCACGACCATATTTCAACTCGAACCGCATTGTGGGCCGAGAAAACTTGAGGACCAACTGAATGTGGCCCTAGGTGAGTCACCTCGATTGGAGCAAGTGTCCCCACCGAACCCTCACGCACCGACCCAAGACTCCATTAGAGCGAGTCAAGGTTAGAAGGTGAGACCTAGTGATTGGAATCCGTAAGAGTCATATTCTTCGTGGCTTATTTTATTATTACTTGTCTCCTTGTTATTGAACTACCTTGTGTACCACGACCGGGTACTCATTCGTTAGAATATTATATCTTGAAGTTAACTTGAGATCGCAATCTTTTGGGTGTGAGACACCTATATTCGAGCAACGTGTATGGTATTCGACGTTGGTATCCAATGATGCCGATCCTTTCTACGATCGTATTAGAGTTTGAAACTCTTGTTATAATTTATGTTGACCATATGGTTTATTGACATTAGTACTCGTGGAGCGAGCATGTTAGCTTCGTGATCTCGTTCACGTTGATTTCGCGTCGGTGGTGTTATGACTAGTAATGTTATTATTCAGCGTAGAGTCGGTATGACTCGCGTGATTTGAAGTGTGGCCCATTTGAATCTAGCTTGTTGCCTTAATGATAGAATGTCGTCGTAGCATGACCTTGTGAACCTTAAGGTTGTGTAAACCTAGACCTTATTAATGCGGGATTTTTGCGACTTTTTGTTGGGATTGTACCACGAGTGGAGATCCGTTTAGCGCCCAGCAGCGTGGCGTTGGGATGAGTTTGAGATGAGTTTGCATGACTCTATGAGAGGAACTCTAAATTTGGACTTGACAAGAGGCGATAGTTAGTCGTATTGAAACCTTGAGATTTCTCACGTCTCAAAATTTTACATCCGTTAGAAACCATTGTGTGAGCACTACTTGAGGTTGATGACCTCAACTTTGTATGACCCACCTTATTAGTTATACTTCAACTTCGCTATCATGCGGTTCTATTGTGTAAGCTATGGTTAAACCTTGCCGTGATGTATCACGAGCACCCGTAGTTGGTCAATCTTTGATTTCGCGGTCGAATTCTTCTAAGGGAGTGAGGGTGTAGCGCAGCCATTTGCTTTATTTACATTCTTTCTATTTTCGTCTTTTATATTGACATCGTCATTTCATGTCACAATTTCATCGAATATGTTGGCATTTGAGTCTATTGTACACTTTTTGAGTATGTTAATATGTGTTAGAAGTTTCGTAGTTGTTATTCGATTTGGTGTGCATTCGTAGCTTCATTTTATGTGGTTTAGATTGTGTTTGGATGTTGTTTGGACTTGGTTTGGGTTTGGGATCACCTTAGAATCATGTGAGAACTTTTAGACATCATTTTGAACACCTTGGATAGCCCGGTAGCGCCCTAGCGCGCAAACTTCAACGCCCTAGCGCTGTTGCTGAAGATTGCAAATCAGACCAAAATTCAGTAAGGGGGCGGCGCCTTAGCGTATCCGCAGCGCCCTACTGGCGCCCGCCCTTATAGGCGCGCCTTCTGTCGCCCTAGCGCGACCGCTGTTCAGCTTTGTGAGTTTTGAGTTTGTTGACTTTTGACTTATTTCCTTGGGCTAAAAAGAGCCACGTGGGTGGGCTTACTCCTTAGAGACTCAGATCAGTTTGGTAGAGGTCCTCTTCTCCTCATTTTATCACCCACATTTCAGCCATGAACAAGAGAGAGTTAGAGAAAGAGGAGAGGGTCTAGAAAGAAATCACCATATCTCGATGCGTTGAAGGAATTCACGATCCGTCTTCGCCATTGTGAAGCTCTTGACTAGGAGAAGACATTTCCTGGGTTGCATGCTAGTTTCTTTGGTGTAATTTCGTTAGAGGTAAGTAACTATAATGTTTTGATTGATTATGAGATGAAATGGAAGAGTAGAGCATATAGGTGGTATTAGTTGATCATTTTGTGTTAAATCCTTGGAAGAAACATGTGATTTGTTGCTCTAACTAATGTTATGATATATTATGTTGTTGTTTGAGGTTGCATGTATAATTGGGAGAAGACATGATAATTTTTGGAAGTAAATACTTAGTTATAAAAATCAGATTTGTCACAATTTTAAGTCATGTTGTTGAATTTGCTGGGAAAAATCCGTCCATGAGAATTGCATGATTTTTGGATATGTTTTACATTGATATGTTTAGTAATGTCCTGTAAATTTTCATTGAGTTTTGATATTGGGAAGTACCTCAAATGGTTCTTGTTATATCGCTGCGCAGAATGAATTGTTGCTGGAAAATCTGAGTAGTAGTTCAATCTTTATGTGGTTGCATGTTGATGAATATAAGTCCAAATGAGGAAATTCAAAGTGGTAAAATATAGTTCCAGATGTCTAGTTTCTAAATATGGAAAAATTGTAATATTTGGATTTTTGTGGAATATTTGGTGAATTTAACGGTATCGTTTAGCGATGCTGGAGAAATCATGTTGTGTTAATAAACTTTGTATAATAGCAACTCATTGATATTTTGTCGTTAGTTTACTCGCTATGAATTTATGATGTTGTTTTGGGTACTTTATATAATAATGGTGTTGAGAATAGAATGGTTAATTAGGGATGATACTACGGTTCATCGATGTCTCGAATATTAGTAACGACTCAAATGGATGCAGTAAAGCATATCGTTATAAACCAAACTTTTATGCGAATTGAACACTAGTCATGGCCACTTCTGGTCGAATAGGATGTGATTTGTAATGAGTCGTGATACACATGGTACCGACGATAATGTTATGTGATGGTTTATGTTATATATGAGGCAGTGTCTCAGTGATTATAAGATCTTGTAAAAGATCTGAATCAAGTATTATCGTTATGTATCGCAATGGTTGTAAGAATGCGTGTAGACTTCGTATGTTGTGATTGTAAAGTCTGGCATTACGGACTTAGATAATTTAATTGAGTTGTATATTAGGCCTACTTTGCCTATTGTCATGTTTTGGTTATATGTCGGTGATTACGGACATTGTGTAATTGTTCTAGTATGTGATAGGACAATCATCCTACTTTGATGATTGCTTGTGTGTTTAATGTTTATTAGCACACTTTGTTGATTTGTTGTTGTAGGCTTATTGTGACCTACTTGAAACATTCGTATTGTTATTGAATGTGATTGTTGTGGTATGCTCTACTTTGGAGTATGACCGTTTATTTTAAATGTCGAGTAAATATTCTACTTGGCATTTAGTTAAGTCCATGGCATGATTGTTTGAGAGGGGTGTATTGGCTTCGATTATTACAAGAGGGGCTACGTAATAGTCGAAGGCAATACATTGAGTTCTCGCCCCTACCGTTGGCCGCGGTAGGGAATAGCGCAAGTGTTTGTAGGCAAAACACATAGCGTTGGTAAGCTATTATACCGGGGAGTTTCTTTAGGTTGTAGTGACGGTGGCACGAGGTTTTCTTTTGTAATTTCAAATAAAATGGTTCACAGATTCTTTATCGTTATGATTATGGTTTCATATTGGTTCGAACACGTCAACAACGGCTCGATTGATACAATATTGGTTGGTTGGTTGGAACTATTGGTTTGGTCGGAGGTGTACCTCGACACTGTATCCCTTTAAATGTGTTTACTTCAGCTATATGTTTCCTATATGAATGTTGGTCATGATTTCCAAGCGGTATGGGGCGGTTGGCGATCATTGAGCCTCTCGTTAGTATAGGGTTGGTTGCCTTTATGTGCTCCTACATGTTTACTTTCTGCTATATTGTTGTGCATAATGCCATGCCATATAGTGACATCTTGTAACTTGTCGATTCTTGATTAAGTTAAATTTATTACCAAGATAAGTGCATATAGAGTCTTGGTTTACTATTACATTCATACTTATAACACCCGATACATTATAGTATCTTACAGTCTTTTAGACTCACCCAACACCTCCTCGGTTTGAGGTTAAGTTCGGTATGAGTCTTGGAGCTTGGAGTTAGCAAGATGTATTTTTATTGCCATTTCCTTCTTATTTCTTGTATTGTGAGATTATGAGGTTCACTAAGTTATGTAAACTTAGTCTATGGGTAGAAATAGTTGTATTCATTAGATTTGTGTTTTGGTGCCGACTTGTGTAGTCGCGCCGGTTAATAAATATATATTATGGATTCACACTCGTGGTATTTAAGTATTATTGTTTCTCCGGCTCGTGTATTTAGCGTCGGGTTTTAATTATTGGGTTTATCTTTAGTGTTGTTCTTGGTATTGTTTAGCCGTGGAGGTTATTTTATGTTGTTGGAATTTTGTTAATCGAGCTTTGAGGCTCAAGTTCATCTGTTGTTCCGCTGCCTTGTTTTAGCATTCCATTTGCTTTGGTTTTGGTTTCGAGCTTTTGTAACTTCGCTATTTTCGATTGTTCTTGTTAGTTTGGCTTGAGTTGGGGTTCAACATCGAACCGGACTCGGGTCGTCCTGATTAGTATATCGAGCTTAAGTTAGCTGTTCGCCGGGGCGGGATCCTCGGCTTAGGTGATTTGGGTATTGGGTTGGCGATTAACGTCAGTGTTTGTGTTTAGATATATCTTGGAGGTGCGTAAGTTGTGAAGATAGTCCATGTAGGGTGGAATTATTGAATTCTTACGCTATTGAAAGCGGAGACTAACGGTTTGTAGTCGGTTGTTTCACTTGTGGAATTAATGAGTGCGCTTGAAGGCCTCGCTAGAATGTTGACGACTAAGTGTGAGTCGCTTGATAAGTTTAGTAGCGAAACTTTACCATTGTAGGTTGTCTCGTTGATTACAGAGTATAGTCGAGGTCTTAGGGAGCGTCTTAAGTTTGATATTGGTGATCATTTGAGGAAATAGAGGTGGAAGACCGAGATTACGGGTCACGAGTTCTTTAGTGATTAATGTGAGTGTCGGGTTACGTTAGTGCGAGATTTTGAGTCCGTATCAACCTAGGCGCTTTATTTTGCATATCACATCATGGAATGCGAAACTTGTGCATACTAGAGACATATGTTACACTTAGGTACATTTGCTTGTATTTCTTACCGATGTGCATGAGACCGACTCAAAGGGCATATTTGTAAACACTTGTCCCTAGCCTGCGATGAAAGCTTTTGAAGCCACTTCGGAAGGGCCCGATTTGGTTGTCAAGAGATATTAGTCGATGACTAAGTTGATAGCATATTAGGTAGAAATTGCGAACCTTATTACCAAATGGAATGGACAAGGAAATGAAATGGTGTACTTGGACAAGTTGTGTATATCTTGTGTTGATTGCGTATCTTACGTTTTAGTGTACTAGTTCGAGTTGACTTGATATTTTGTGAGCCGTCGTGCTTAGTTGAACATGAGTATTTTTGGGCATGTTATTAGCCATTTGTGATTTGTATATTGTCACGTATGTGTTATATGTTGTTTCACCTTAGAGTGCGAATTGATTTGCCACCCGGTGGTGGCGTGTGATTGCTATGTTGTATGTGCGGTGATGTAGTGCGTTATGTTAATTCAGTCTTGCCTTGTAGACTTTTCGTCTGAATAGATCGTGACACCTTGTGCGTATGCCCATTGGCATAATGAGGTGGTTGTCCTTAGAACCCTATGCATGATATATGTTTTGAGTTGAGAATTGAGAGTATTATGTTGATATTCATGCCTTAGTTGAATCACTTAATGTGTTTCACCCTTGGAGATTTAATGTCTCTATTGTATGCCTATAGCGGATGGCACGAACTAGGAAGGCTGCAAGGATGTCGATCATGCACCCGACCATATTTCAACTCGGACGCATTGCGGGAGCGAAAACTTGAGGACCAGCTGAATGTGGCCTAGGTGAGTCACCTCGATTGGAGCAAGTGTCCCCACCGAACCCTCACTGCCGACCCAAGACTCCATAGAGCGAGTCAAGGTTAGAAGGTGAGACCTAGTGATTGGAATCCGTAAGAGTCATATTCTTCGTGGCTTATTTTATTATTACTTGTCTCCTTGTTATTGAACTACCTTGTGTACCACGACCGGGGTACTCATTCGTTAGAATATTATATCTTGAAGTTAACTTGAGATCGCAATCTTTTGGGTGTGAGACACCCTATATTTCGAACAGCGTGTATGGTATTCGGCGTTGGTATCCAATGATGCCGATCCTTTCTACCGATCGTATTAGAGTTTGAAACTCTTGTTATAATTTATGTTGACCATATGGTTTATTGACATTAGTACTCGTGGAGCGAGCATGTTAGCTTCGTGATCTCGTTCCGCGTTGTTCGTCGGTGGTGTTATGACTAGTAATGTTATTATTCAGTAGAGTCGGTATGACTCGCGTGATTTGAAGTGTGGCCCCATTTGAATCTAGCTGTTGCCTTAATGATAGAATGTCGCATAGCATGACCTTGTGAACCTTAAGGTTGTGTAAACCTAGACCTTATTGTCGCGGGATTTTCTGCGACTTTTGTTGAGGATTGTACCACGAAGTGGAGATCCGTTTAGCGCCCAGAGCGTGGCGTTGGGATGAGTTTGAGATGAGTTTGCATGACTCTATGAGAGGAACTCTAAATTTGGACTTGACAAGAGGCGATAGTTAGTCTCGTATTGAAACCTTGAGATTTCTCCGTCTCAAAATTTTACATCCGTTAGAAACCATTGTTGTGAGCACTACTTGAGGTTGATGACCTCTAACTTTGTATGACCCACCTTATTCGTTATACTTCAACTTCGCTATCATTAGCGGTTCTATTGTGTAAGCTATGGTTAAACCTTGCCGTGATGTATCGAGCACCCGTAGTTGGTCAATCTTTGAATGCGGTCGAATTCTTCTAAGGGGTGAGGGTGTAACGCGCGCCCATTTGCTTTATTTACATTCTTTCTATTTTCGTCTTTTATATTGACATCGTCATTTCATGTCTGAAATTTCATCCGAATATGTTGGCATTTGAGTCTATTGTACACTTTTTGAGTATGTTAATATGTGTTAGAAGTTTCGTAGTTGTTCGCATTCGATTTGGTGTGCATTCGTAGCTTCATTTTATGTGGTTTAGATTGTGTTTCGGATGTTGTTTGGACTTGGTTTGGGTTTGGGATCACCTTAGAATCATGTGAGAACTTTTAGACATCATTTTGAACACCTAGGATAGCCCAGTAGCGCCCTAGCGCGCAAACTTCAGCGCCCTAGCGCTTTATTCGCGAAGATTGCAAATCGGACCAAAATTCGATGGGGCAGCTTAGCCTATCCACCGCCTAGCGCGCCCACTGCGCCTTAGCGGCGCCTTAAATCGCCACTAGCGCGATTTGTTCCAGACAACGAGTTTTGAGTTTGTTGACTTTTGACTTATTTCCTTGGGCTAAAAAGGAGCCCGCGTGGTGAGCTTACTCCTTAGAGACTCCCAGATCAGTTTAGAAGGTAGAGGAGTCTCTTCTCCTCATTTTATCACCCACATTTCAGCCATGAACAGAGAGTTAGAGAGAGAGGAGAGGGTCTAGAGAAAGAAATCACCATATCTCGATCATTGGTCCGATTACGATCCGTCTTCGCCATTGTGAAGCTCTTGACTAGGAAGACATTTCCTGGGTTGCATGCTAGTTTCTTTGGTGTAATTTCGTTAGAGGTAAGTAACTATAATGTTTTGATTGATTATGAGATGAAATGGAAGAGTAGAGCATATAGGTGGTATTAGTTGATCATTTTTGTGTTAAATCCTTGGAAGAAACATGTGATTTGTTGCTCTAACTAATGTTATGATATATTATGTTGTTGTTTGAGGTTGCATGTATAATTGGGAGAAGACATGATAATTTTTGGAAGTAAATACTTAGTTATAAAAATCAGATTTGTCACAATTTTAAGTCATGTTGTTGAATTTGCTGGGAAAAATCCGTCCATGAGAATTGCATGATTTTTGGATATGTTTTACATTGATATGTTTAGTAATGTCCTGTAAATTTTCATTGAGTTTTGATATTGGGAAGTACCTCAAATGGTTCTTGTTATATCGCTGCGCAGAATGAATTGTTGCTGGAAAATCTGAGTAGTAGTTCAATCTTTATGTGGTTGCATGTTGATGAATATAAGTCCAAATGAGGAAATTCAAAGTGGTAAAATATAGTTCCAGATGTCTAGTTTCTAAATATGGAAAAATTGTAATATTTGGATTTTTGTGGAATATTTGGTGAATTTAACGGTATCGTTGCGCGATGCTGGAGAAATCATGTTGTGTTAATAAACTTTGTATAATAGCAACTCATTGATATTTTGTCGTTAGTCTACTCGCTATGAATTTATGATGTTGTTTTGGGTACTTTATAATACCGAATAATGGTGTTGAGAATAGAATGGTTAATTAGGGATGATACTACGGTTCATCCCGATGTCTCGAATATTAGTAACGACTCAAATGGATGCAAGCATATCGTTATAAACCAAACTTTTATGCGAATTGAACACTAGTCATGGCCGACTCGGCGGTCGAATAGGATGTGATTTGTAATGAGTCGTGATACACATGGTACACGGCGATAATGTTATGTGATGGTTTATGTTATATATGAGAGAGTGTCTCAAGTGATTATAAGATCTTGTAAAAGATCACGAATCAAGTATTATCGTTATGTATCGCTTAATGGTTGTAGTGCGTGTAGACTTCGTATGTTGTGATTGTAAAGTCTGGCATTACGGACTTAGATAATTTAATTGAGTTGTATATTAGGCCTACTTTGCCTATTGTCATGTTTTGGTTATATGTCCGGTGATTACGGACATTGTGTATTGTTCTAGTATGTGATAGGACAATCATCCTACTTTGATGATTGCTTGTGTGTTTAATGTTTATTAGCACACTTTGTTGATTTGTTGTTGTAGGCTTATTGTGACCTACTTGAAACATTCGTATTGTTATTGAATGTGATTGTTGTGGTATGCTCCCTACTTTGGAGTATGACCGTTTATTTTTAAATGTCGAGTAAATATTCTACTTGAGCATTTAGTTAAGTCCATATGATCGTTTGAGAGGGGTGTATTGGCTCGATTATTACAAGAGCGGGGGCTACGTAATAGTCGAAGGCCAATACATTGAGTTCTCGCCCCTACCGTTGGCCACGGTAGGGGAATAGCGCCAAGTGTTTGTAGGCAAAAACACAAGCGTTGGTAAGCTATTATCCGGGGTGTTCTTTCGGGTTGTAGTGACCGGTGGCACGGGGTTTTCTTTTGTGAATTTCAAATAAAATGGTTCCTGATTCTTTATCGTATGATTATGGTTTCATATTGGTTCGAGCACGTCAACAACGGCTCTACGATTGGTACAATATTGGTTGGTTGGTTGGAACTATTGGTTTGGTCGGAGGTGTACCTCGACAACGTATCCCTTTAAATGTGTTTACTTACCGCTCTTATATGTTTCCTATATAGCGAATGTTGGTCATGATTTCCGGTATGGGACGGTTGGCGATCATTGAGCCTCGTTAGTATAGGGTTGGTTGCCTTTATGTGCTCTACATGTTTACTTTCTGCTATATTGTTGTGCATAATGCCATGCCATATAGTGACATCTTGTAACTTGTCGATTCTTGATTAAGTTAAATTTATTACCAAGATAAGTGCATATAGAGTCTTGGTTTACTATTACATTCATACTTATAACACAATACATTATAGTATCTTACGAGTCTTTTAGACTCACCCGACAACCTCCTCGGTTTGCGAGGTTAAGTTCAGTAGCGGCGAGTCTTGGAGCTTGGAGTTAGCAAGATGTATTTTTATTGCCATTTCCTTCTTATTTCTTGTATTGTGAGATTATGAGGTTCACTAAGTTATGTAAACTTAGTCTATGGGTAGAAATAGTTGTATTCGTTAGATTTGTGTTTGGTGCCGACTTGTGTAGTCGCGGTTAATATATTATTTTGGATTCTGACTCGTGGTATTTAAGTATTATTGTTTCTCCGCTCGTGTATTTGCCGTCGAGGTTTTAATTATTGGGTTTATCTTTAGTGTTGTTCTTGGTATTGTTTAGCCGTGGAGGTTATTTTATGTTGTTGGAATTTTGTTAATCGAGCTTTGAGGCTCAAGTTCATCTGTTGTTCAGCTGCCTTGTTTTTAGCATTCCATTTGCTTTGGTTTTGGTTTTGAGCTTTTGCTTCGCTATTTTCGATTGTTCTTGTTAGTTTGGCGCAGCGGTGGGGTTCAACATCGAACCCGGACTCGGGTCGTCCTGATTATTATCGAGCTTAAGTTAGGTATTGCATGAGGGGCCGGGATCCTCGGCAGGTGATTTGGGTATTGGGTTGGCGATTAGCGTTGATGTTTGTGTTTAGATATATCTTGGAGTCTCGTAAGTTGTGAAGATAGTCCATGTAGAATTTGGATTGTGAATTCTTACTATTGGCGGAGACTAACGGTTTGTAGTCGGTTGTTTCACTTGTGGAATTAGTGAGTGCGCTTGAAGGCCTCGCTAGAATGTTGACGACTAAGTGTGAGTCGAAACATAAGTTTAGTAGCGAAACTTTACCATTGTAGGTTGTCTTGATTAGAGCAGAAGTATAGTCGAGAGGTCTTAGGGAGCGTCTTAAGTTTGATATTGGTGATCATTTGAGGAAATAGAGGTGGAAGACGAGATTACGGGTCCGCGAGTTCTTTAGTGATTAATGTGAGTGTCGAGGATACGTTAGTGCGAGATTTTGAGTCGTATCAACCTAGGCGCTTTATTTTTGCATATCACATCATGGAATCGAAACTTGTGCATACTAGAGACATATGTTACACTTAGGTACATTTGCTTGTATTTGATACGATGTGCATGAGACCGACTTCGAAGGGCATATTTGTAAACACTTGTCCCTAGCCTGCGATGAAAGCTTTTGAAGCCACTTCGAGGAAGGCCCTTGATTTGGTTGTCAAGAGATATTCGTCGATGACTAAGTTGATAGCATATTAGGTAGAAATTGCGAACCTTATTACCAAATGGAATGGACAAGGAAATGAAATGGTGTACTTGGACAAGTTGTGTATATCTTGTGTTGATTAGTATCTTTTTAGGTGTACTAGTTCGAGTTGACTTGATATTTTGTGAGCCGTCGTGCTTAGTTGAACATGAGTATTTTTGGGCATGTTATTAGCCATTTGTGATTTGTATATTGTCACGTATGTTATATGTTGTTTCACCTTAGAGTTGAATTGATTTGCCACCCGGCGGTGGCGTGTGATGCTATGTTGTATGTGCGGTGATGTAGGTAGTACATTATGTTAATTCAGTCTTGCCTTGTAGACTTTGCGTCTGAATAGATGTGACACCTTGTCGTATGCCCATTGGCATAATGAGGTTGTCCTTAGAACCCTATGTGCATGATATATGTTTTGAGTTGAAATTGAGAGTATTATGTTGATATTCATGCCTTAGTTGAATCACTTAATGTGTTTCACTTCCCTTGGAGATTTAATGTCTCTATGTAATGCCTATAGCGAGGATGGCCTGAACTAGGAAGGCGCAAGGATGTCAGTCATGCACTGACCATATTTCAACTCGGACCGCATTGTGGGGCGAGAAAACTTGAGGACCCGAATGTGGCCTAGGTGAGTCACCTCGATTGGAGCAAGTGTCCCCAGAACCCTCTGCCAGGCCAAGACTCCATTAGAGCGAGTCAAGGTTAGAAGGTGAGACCTAGTGATTGGAATCCGTAAGAGTCATATTCTTCGTGGCTTATTTTATTATTACTTGTCTCCTTGTTATTGAACTACCTTGTGTACACGGCCGGGTACTCATTCGTTAGAATATTATATCTTGAAGTTAACTTGAGATCGCAATCTTTTGGGTGTGAGACACCACATATTTCGAGTACACGTGTATGGTATCGGCGTTGGTATCCAATGATGCCGATCCTTTCTACCGATCGTATTAGAGTTTGAAACTCTTGTTATAATTTATGTTGACCATATGGTTTATTGACATTAGTACTGGTGGAGCGAGCATGTTAGCTCGTGATCTCGTTCACGTTGTTCGTCGTGGTGTTATGACTAGTAATGTTATTATTCTTTGTAGAGTCGGTATGACTCGCGTGATTTCGAAGTGTGGCCCCATTTGAATCTAGCCGTTGCCTTGATAGAATGTGTCGCGTAATGACCTTGTGAACCTTAAGGTTGTGTAAACCTAGACCTTATTAATCGCGGGATTTTTCGACTTTTGTTGAGGATTGTACCCGAGAGTGGAGATCCGTTTAGCGCGGAGGCGTGGCGTTGGGATGAGTTTGAGATGAGTTTGCATGACTCTATGAGAGGAACTCTAAATTTGGACTTGACAAGAGGCGATAGTTAGTCTGTATTGAAACCTTGAGATTTCTCCGTCTCAAAATTTTACATCCGTTAGAAACCACATTGTGTGAGCACTACTTGAGATTGATGACCTCAACTTTGTATGACCCACCTTATTCGTTATACTTCAACTTCGCTATCATTAGCGGTTCTATTGTGTAAGCTATGGTTAAACCTTGCCGTGATGTATCGAGCACCGTAGTTGGTCAATCTTTGAATTGGTCGAATTCTTCTAAAGTGAGGGTGTAGCAGCACCATTTGCTTTATTTACATTCTTTCTATTTTCGTCTTTTATATTGACATCGTCATTTCATGTCACAATTTCATCCGAATATGTTGGCATTTGAGTCTATTGTACACTTTTTAGTATGTTAATATGTGTTAGAAGTTTCGTAGTTGTTAGCATTCGATTTGGTGTGCATTAAGTAGCTTCATTTTATGTGGTTTAGATTGTGTTTCGGATGTTGTTTGGACTTGGTTTGGGTTTGGGATCACCTTAGAATCATGTGAGAACTTTTAGACATCATTTTGAACATCCTAGGATAGCCCAGTAGCGCCCTAGCGCGCAAACTTCAGCGCCCTAGCCGTGTTCGCGAAGATTGCAAATCAGACCAAAATTCATGGGGCGGCGCCTTGGCGTTTTATCATCCGCAGCGCCCTAGGCGCCCGCTGCTTTTAGCGCCTTACGTCCAAGCGCGACGGCATTCCAGCTTTGCGAGTTTTGAGTTTGTTGACTTTTGACTTATTTCCTTGGGCTAAAAGGAGCCACGTGGGTGGGCTTACTCCTTAGAGACTCAGATCAGTTTAGAAGGTAGAGGAGTCCTCTTCTCCTCATTTATCACCCACATTTCAGCCATGAACAAGAGAGAGTTAGAAGAGAGAGAGAGGGTCTAGAGAAAGAAATCACCATATCTCGATCGTTGGTCGAATTACGATCCGTCTTAGCCATTGTGAAGCTCTTGACTAGGAGAAGACATTTCCTGGGTTGCATGCTAGTTTCTTTGGTGTAATTTCGTTAGAGGTAAGTAACTATAATGTTTTGATTGATTATGAGATGAAATGGAAGAGTAGAGCATATAGGTGGTATTAGTTGATCATTTTGTGTTAAATCCTTGGAAGAAACATGTGATTTGTTGCTCTAACTAATGTTATGATATATTATGTTGTTGTTTGAGGTTGCATGTATAATTGGGAGAAGACATGATAATTTTTGGAAGTAAATACTTAGTTATAAAATCAGATTTGTCACAATTTTAAGTCATGTTGTTGAATTTGCTGGGAAAAATCCGTCCATGAGAATTGCATGATTTTTGGATATGTTTTACATTGATATGTTTAGTAATGTCCTGTAAATTTTCATTGAGTTTTGATATTGGGAAGTACATCAAATGGTTCTTGTTATATCGCTGCAAGAATGAATTGTTGCTGGAAAATCTGAGTAGTAGTTCAATCTTTATGTGGTTGCATGTTGATGAATATAAGTCCAAATGAGGAAATTCAAAGTGGTAAAATATAGTTCCAGATGTCTAGTTTCTAAATATGGAAAAATTGTAATATTTGGATTTTTGAGGAATATTTGGTGAATTTACGGTATTGTTGCGCGATGCTGGAGAAATCATGTTGTGTTAATAAACTTTGTATAATAGCAACTCATTGATATTTTGTCGTTAGTTTACTGCTATGAATTTATGATGTTGTTTTGGGTACTTTATAATACCGAATAATGGTGTTGAGAATAGAATGGTTAATTAGGGATGATACTACGGTTCATCGATGTCTCGAATATTAGTAGACTCAATTGGAGTCGTAAAGCATATCGTTATAAACCAAACTTTTATGCGAATTGAACACTAGTCATACCGACTCGGCGGTCGAATAGGATGTGATTTGTAATGAGTCGTGATACACATGGTACACGCGATAATGTTATGTGATGGTTTATGTTATATATGAGGCGAGTGTCTCAAGTGATTATAAGATCTTGTAAAAGATCACGAATCAAGTATTATCGTTATGTATAAGCTTAATGGTTGTAAATGCGTGTAGACTTCGTATGTTGTGATTGTAAAGTCTGGCATTACGGACTTAGATAATTTAATTGAGTTGTATATTAGGCCTACTTTGCCTATTGTCATGTTTTGGTTATATGTCCGGTGATTACGGACATTGTGTAGTGTTCTAGTATGTGATAGGACAATCATCCTACTTTGATGATTGCTTGTGTGTTTAATGTTTATTAGCACACTTTGTTGATTTGTTGTTGTAGGCTTATTGTGACCTACTTGAAACATTCGTATTGTTATTGAATGTGATTGTTGTGGTATGCTCCACTTTGGAGTATGACCGTTTATTTTTAAATGTCGAGTAAATATTCTACTTGCATTTAGTTAAGTCCATGGCATGATCGTTTGAGAGGGTGTATTGGCCTTCGATTATTACAAGAGGGGGGCTACGTAATAGTCGAAGGCCAATACATTGAGTTCTCGCCCCTACCGTTGGCCACGGTAGGGGAATAGCGCCAAGTGTTTGTAGGCAAAAACAAGCGTTGGTAAGCTATTATTAGGGGTGTTCTTCAGGGTCGTAGTGGCCGTGGCACAGGGGTTTTCTTTTGTGAATTTCAAATAAAATGGTTCCACAATTCTTTATCGTATGATTATGGTTTCATATTGGTTCGAGCACGTCAACAGCGGCTCTACGATTGGTACAATATTGGTTGGTTGGTTGGAACTATTGGTTTGGTGGAGGTGTACCTCGACATTGTATCCCTTTAAATGTGTTTACTTACGCTCTTATATGTTTCCTATATAGCGAATGTTGGTCATGATTTCCAAGCGGTATGGGGACGGTTAGCGATCATTGAGCCTCTCGTTAGTATAGGGTTGGTTGCCTTTATGTGCTCCTACATGTTTACTTTCTGCTATATTGTTGTGCATAATGCCATGCCATATAGTGACATCTTTGTAACTTGTCGATTCTTGATTAAGTTAAATTTATTACCAAGATAAGTGCATATAGAGTCTTGGTTTACTATTACATTCATACTTATAACACCCAATACATTATAGCATCTTACGGAGTCTTTTAGACTCACCAACAACCTCCTCGGTTTGCGGTTAAGTTTCGTAGCGAGTCTTGGAGCTTGGAGTTAGCAAGATGTATTTTTATTGCCATTTCCTTCTTATTTCTTGTATTGTGAGATTATGAGGTTCACTAAGTTATGTAAACTTAGTCTATGGGTAGAAATAGTTGTATTCATTAGATTTGTGTTTGGTGCCGACTTGTGTAGTGGCCGGTTGTAAATACTATATTATTTTGGATTCTGACTCGTGGTATTTAAGTATTATTGTTTCTCGGCTCGTGTATTTAGCCGTCGAGGTTTTAATTATTGGGTTTATCTTTAGTGTTGTTCTTGCGTATTGTTTGCCGTGGAGGTTATTTTATGTTGTTGGAATTTTGTTAATCGAGCTTTGAGGCTCAAGTTCATCTGTTGTTCCGTGCCTTGTTTTTAGCATTCATTTGCTTTGGTTTTGGTTTTGAGCTTTTGTAACTTCGCTATTTTCGATTGTTCTTGCTAGTTTGGCGCTTGGTGGGGTTCAACATCGAACCGGACTCAGTCGTCACGATTATAATACAATTTAGATTAAAAAATAATTTTATATTAAAGGTATGTTTTCATATACTTTGTATTAAATTAATTTTTATATTTAGTTATTTTCTTTGAATATGTATGTTTTATGCATATATTGTTGTAAATATGATTTTTTTTGTTGCTATTATTATTGTGTTATAATGTACAATTTAGATTTAAAAAAAAAATTTGCATTAAAGGTATGTTTTTCATATACTTTGTATTAAATTTATTATTATATTTAGTTATTTGCTTTGAGAATATGTGTGTTTTATGCATATTTTGTTTTAAATATAAATTTTTTTTGCTGTTATTATTGTGTTATAATATACGATTTAAAGAGAAAAAATGAGACACATGTGGTTGTACCATCGCATGTCCTCTAGTAAATGTGCATGCTCGGCGAATGAGAGGACATTCGCATAGTACAAGCGCATATCCTTTTTAAAAAAAGAAAGGTACATGCAATTGTACGCCCATGTAAGGTTATACATGTGCATGGTATGGCCGCATGTATAACTATATGTCTCCCAGGAATATATATATATATATATATATATATATGTATATATATTATGTTAAATTTTTTAGTCTTCTTGAAAATGTTACACTTTATTATTAACAATTGCATTATGCTTAAATAATTATTAATATCTTAATATTTAATTTTTATGCAATTTATTAAATTATTAATAATTAATTTCATATATATATATATATATATGTTATGTTAAATTATATCTATATATATATATATATATTTAAAATTGATTTTTTTACGACATGTAGATGTGATGATGCGTGGGAAGAGGGCTTCTGGACGAGAACATCTTGGATTACTATGATTTTTTGGGGCAAAAAATAGGCGCATTTTGCATCACGAGCTAGGGTCCCTCCAAGAGATGTCCCCAGAGACATAGAAATGTGAAGATGTATGAGGAGCCGGTCTGCTGCCAGGTGCCGCTTGATGTACATAACCCAACTCTTAGTGGCAACTATCAGTGTCTCACGGTTCAATTTGGGGTAGGTTTTGATTGACCTACTCAATTGGAGAAACAACTTCAGCTTCATGCGGTAAATATTACAATCACTCTCGCTATGACGCTTGAGAAAGATTGTATTAATGAAGATTTTATTCGTGGTTGGAGGATAACATGAGCGAATATTGACTTACCTAAAGCTATTCCTCGTGGTCGTCGCTGGCCTTAGTAGTGGTCCTCACCACGACCCTGATCGCACGGCCCTAGCGATTGGAAGGGTAGCGGCGGTGATGATTGGAGGTTGAGGGAGCCACACGGAGGGCCCCAAATCATCGACTTATTGCTTGATTTTCTTGGGCATATGTCACATGCTTTATGGAATGGAGGGATTGTAATAATGACTTTACTATATCTCATTTTTATTTAATTCAAATTATATTTGTTATTACATAAAAATTCTCACTTTATTGATGCTAATATATATTTATGTTTTTTTTCAATGTCTAACAGGATAGACCTCCTTTACTACGAGTCCACGGTGGCGATCAGATGTATGAGTGGAATGAACAATAGTTGGGCCACAGATCTCTATCGACAAACGGGCTTACCGCATTTGCAGAATTGCATGTTTCCTCACGTGAACTTGCCTTTGATTTCTGTTTTCGTGGAAAAATGGTATCCTGAGACCAACAATTTTCATCTTTCGTTTGGAGAAATGACGATTACTCTCCACGACATATGATATCTATTACACATACCTGTGGCTGGGAGACCTATCATGGGAGATACCAACTTATTTGAGCTGAGGCCGAGGATAGGGGGTCTATTAGGGTGGAGGGATGATCATGTGAATGCAGAGTTCAATACTCATTTAATCAAGTTTAACACCATCACTTGAGAGTGTGGTACGAGCGGCCTAATGGTTGGTCCAGAACGAAAAGTGACTGGATATTTGTTGTGGATATTGGGTACGTCACTCTTCGTCGACAAATCAAAAACTGCACACCCCATAACTTCTGCTGTTCTTGGAGCCACTGTAGGAGGTGCCCAGTTATGCTTGGGGTACATCTGATGTCTATACCGTCAGCTCGGTATATCATCTCGTCGAGACACTGCGCAGATAGCTGGATGTCTGACTCTGTTAGGGGTAAGTTTTACTTGTTGGTTTAATTTATTAATTTGGAATCATTTGTATTAATTTTTTATTATTTTTTATTAAATTCTTAATTATTAGGGTTGGATATATGAGTACTTTCCGGAGTTCAGTCTCGGTCGTGATGAAGATTGGACAACGGATAATCCTTACATAGCTCGTTGGCGCTTAGCTACGGAGAGAAGGAGGTAAAACATGCATTCTTTGGATATGTATCAGGGATGACTTGATCAGTATACTGCTCAGGAGGTAAGATAAATTATCAAAAAAAAATTAAATTATTTTGTAACTAATATTTCTTATATTAATATATAGTTAAACCTTTTTTTATTAACATGCAAATTTATTTAATTTGAATTATATGTTATTAATACAGGTTGTATGGCTTCCGTATCACCATGACCTGACAACGACCATCCCGATTAGTCTATTTACTGGTATCATCGACTATAGGACTTACGGTGGCAAACATAGCTGAGCGGTATTTACGACAATTCGGGTATGTTCATAAAATCTCGCCCGC
Organism: Platycodon grandiflorus; assembly: GCA_016624345.1. Taxonomy (NCBI): domain Eukaryota; kingdom Viridiplantae; phylum Streptophyta; class Magnoliopsida; order Asterales; family Campanulaceae; genus Platycodon; species Platycodon grandiflorus. The sequence goes on along the minus strand of JACONP010000375.1, from coordinate 10,870 downwards.
TCCTCAAGTCCCTAACAAGGTATATTTAGGAATAAACCCAAAGTTATACGTGGTAGATCACGATCCGTTAGGAGGTCATGGGATATGTGGCAAGCCCACAGCATTTTGCCCGAACCATTTGGGTCATCTAGGTGTCGTGACCCTAGTGACGCATTGCCCTAGTATTTGAGGTGGTTTAAGTCCCAATCTCATCCTCGGGTCAAAAGACCTTCTTCTACTGATGTCATTGACCATGAGCCGAGGTCACCTAGTTGGATGGCTCTCGAAACTGTGAGTATTAAAGTATGAAAGATAAATATGTTTAGTATATTTCTTGTTACGTATATTTGTTTGACTAAATTTGTATATTTTTTATCGCAACGACTAGAGTATTTAGGTTCCCAAACTAATCAGTACTTGATGCCTCGCGTACGGGGTGACGATAATTACAATGCGGAAGAGTTCGATAGTGCTATTGTCGATATATGCGACCACCTGCGTGATTGGATGTAGTTATATTTTAGTTTGTGTATTTGTTTTAATTTAGTTTATTTTTAACCATGTAATATTTTAGTTTATATATAGACTTCCTTTTGAATTATATAATGAAGTTTATTTAGTTGATTTACTTTAGTTTATAAATTTTAATTTGAGGTAATGTTTTTACTAAGGGATGTCTGAATGATCAGTAATTACTACATTAACAACGATATAAAATAGCAATTAAATAATTTCATACACAAGTTAATAGAATTTTAATTTAAAAGATTACATTAACAAACAAAATATCATACATTTCTGTTAACATAATAATTAAACTCAAACCAGTAGAGATCCTTTCGAGGAAGATAAAGATGTTCCCACCAGGCTATTTCTGGATGACAAATCCTATCCCAGTGAGGCCACCTGGGAGGAATCGGCGTGCAGGGCCTTAAGTCAAGTTTAATAAAATGAGACCGACCAAGAACCAGTGCAAGGGTAATAAATTTAGTCGGGGCTGTATCACTACCACGAAGTGGCAGTAGAGGCAAGAAATGAACGCACCTCGCTTGCGTGAGAAACACCGTACAATTCATCGATACCTCGTTGTAACCACCCGCCTCAACTCGGTCAAACTCAACCAATGATCTTCACCGCCGTAGCGTCATGATAGTCACATATATAACAAGCTTTCAAAAGACTTGTTTTTGTCAAAACTTTTCTATAAAAAGCCAAATTCTGGTACACATCAAGCAGCTCGCGTCTGACCAAGTCCCACAAATCCTCGTCGCTATACATATAAAGGGCAATAAGTCTAAAACCACAGTGGCCATCTCCCTTTACGTTAGTATATCCATTTATATACTTCAGAAACCAATTTGGAACGTCGTGGGTGTATGGAAAGTCAGTGTTGAACATTGTCGCATCATCACTCATAGATCGACGACCTTTACCTTTACCTGTGTTGGGTCATGGAATCGACGTTGACATATGATCTGATCTCTGATTGGGTTGTGGAATTGACGTTGATATTGGATCCGTCTTTGATTACCGAGTATTTCTTATCCACATGTTCCCAATCGGATAACTCCCTTTTTGTCGACTTTCTATTTTAAGGGTGCCCTTTGTGTGGTGTATCCGTATCATTCTCCCCTAACTCAAATACGTGTCTACGAATCACATTCCTTAGCTTGGTAGAAAACCCGACCTTGTCAATGCACTACAAGAAGACAGGGCAACTGAAACAAAAAATTGCAACCGAATTGAAATTAGTTTCAACTAGCAAAATGTGCAACGGATTTAAAGCATAATTAATTTATAACTGACCTTGCCACGGAAAACCAGTTCAATCACTTTATTTTTCAAGGGAGACATTGGCGGGAAGAATGGCGCCTAGAAATGATATAAGATTCTTTTTCTCTCTCCCCCCATAATTTGGCTTGTTATCCAAGAATAATACAATCCCTGATGCTGCGAAACTAACAACTATGGAGTTCTTTCCACGAAAAACTCCAAGAAACAAGCCTATGACGGCTTAGGGTTTCACACGCAATCGTTTGAAGAAGAAACTAATTGATATTGATAAAAAAACTGCCCAACAAAACATTTTAGAGTGTATTTATATACCCTAACACAATTAAATCCTAAAAAGAAAACAATAATAAAAAGAAAAAGAAACTCGAAAACTTTCGTGGCCCAAAACAGTACTTAAACAGTGTTTTTTGGGTTAAAACGAACACGTCATGGTGTAATTCCTTAGGAGTTGTGTAGATCTCGTCGATAGCTTCGATTTGATATGTTATGGGTCCCGTGGTTCATCAGGGATCAAAAGTTATGCCCTATCGACGAAAGACTCCTCCAAGTTGTGATTTCTACTAGTGCTATTTCTGCCTATTGGCACTTTACCCCTTAACTTTCCAATCCTCTTCCCAAAGTTCTTAGTCCGTTCCATCTTGGGCAAATACATTTCAGCTACGTGTTCTACATCAATCCCCTAACGAAATTCCTGCCTGCTCTTTGGTGTCAGAACTGCAAGTTTGAAGTTATATAGTTCTCTTTGTGTAAGCAATCATAAATACATTGAGGCCTGATGGAACACATACTATTGTGCTTTAGAATATCAATCCTTTTGAAACTATGTGAGCAACTCGCATCAAGCACATTTTTTCCTGTTTTGTAACTAGCCAATGGTTAGATACACTTTTCATGTACGAGGTATACAGATCAATACAGTTGTTCGTCCGTTTTCTTCACTAAGAGCTCTAGTCTCTATAAGAATGCTAATTCTTACTGTTGATAGATTACCTCAGTAATTGGTTCTTTTAATCCTGAACTTCTTTTCTGGTTCTTTTAATCCTGAGTTATCAGTTTATTGGTTTGGTAATTTTTTATCGTGCTTTCTCTTCTATATTACAATGTGAATCTTTGCTGCGTGCTGTGATTCTCTTAGAATCTTTTAGTGGACTTATGTGAGGGGAGAAATTAAGAATCTTTGCTGCTTACTGAGATTCACTCCCTTCATTAATTGCATAAGAGATCAGTGATGAATCTTCAACCACGTCCTTAGATGAACATGCTGAAAAACGTGAACCAATTGAAGGACACTCCTCTTCAAAATTACATTCCATTCATCTGATGCCCCATCTGCATTTGATCTGCTCAGAGGAGTTGATCCACCATTGCCATCTATGGAAGATAAAGCAGACATTCTAATCCTATTATTATCAGACATTATCTTGATCAATTATCTTATCCGATTTTGAAATTTTTGTATGTGCTGTTAGCTTTTGCAACCTAAATTCACAAGTCAACTAGCTTTGGTCCCATACTGCCTACAAATTTTCTTCTCATTTTTTTGCCATTGTCATCCTAATTGTTAACTCTTACTAGTTGTGCGTTACCCCTGAGTCACTACTAACTTGTTTAGAATGCTACTTATTTTTTAAAATTGTATATAATGATATGCTATAACATCTTATCCTCTAAAAAGGATTTTAAATGTAAAAAACAGAATATAGATATTTTTTTAAGCATTAACTCCTACTCCACTACACCCTGTAATGTAACCTACCTAGAGTTGATATTTTTATTTCAACCTTATTTGCTAATTGTCTATATCTTAAAGCAATACAGTATGTTACTTCGTGTTTACTCTCTTAGAGGATTCGATGCTCTTTTACATTCATTCAGCAATGATTGTTTGAAGAGAATATGCATTTTATTTTTCTGTATTATTGCATCTATCTTTGGAAAAAAAAAAATATGTCATGTTGCCAGCTTGGAGCAGCCTCACTGCTGTCCCTAGGCTCACCCTTGCTAATTCATTTCTTCGAGCAAAATTGCATTTTCTTTCGGTATTCAGAAATGGAAAATTTTGGGTAATTTAAGATTCAGTATATTGGTTTTTGGCCTGTTTAAGTTATGTGAAATTAGGACTGCTCATGCTAGAATAGTCCGCATCAGCATAATAATCAATGATTATAGTCAATAGATACAATTGTCATAGTTTGTAATCCTGAATTTATTTCTGATCATTGTGTACAGAACTTGTTTTTGGAATCAACATTTGCTTGAGCAGAATAATTTCCTTAGCTGTGTTTTTTTCTTCCTCTTTTTAATTACTGCTGCTTTATCCATATTCTTCTATGGTGATCTGTAAATTGTACTATGTGGTGATTTTGTAATTTGCAGAAAGGATGTCTAACGATCGGAGTTAGATGTATAGTCGGACGGAGGACGGCGGAATGGGCATTAGACCTAAGTTGATAGAGGGAGTACGACAATTTATAAGTTTTGCTCTTGACCATCCTGAATATATGTCGGGAGATAAAATACGATGTCCTTGTTGCAGTTGTCTAAATAAAATTATTCAAACTCAAGAGAGACTTAAGACACACTTGTATAGTAGGGATTCATGTCTCGTTACACAATCTGGGCTTTACAAGGAGAGATGGATGTCCCATCAAGCTGTAGACAACAATCAACATCAAGTCAACAACATGTGCTTCCAAACAATGAACCAATGGTTGTTGAAGATCAATCAAATCCTTATATGGATATGGTTATGGAAATGGCAGGCCCTGATTGATTGGGAGGAACAGTTACCAAATGCAGATGCACAAAAGTTTTTTGACCTTCTCGAGGCAGGGCGCGAGGAATTGTATGAGGGATGTAAAACTTACATGAAGTTGTCTGCGGCTGCCCAATTCTTAACTCATAAGTCAGAGGCCAACATGAGTGAGAATGCCTTTGATAATTTCATGTCCACTGTTAGTCGAATGTTGCCAGAGGGTGCAAAAAATCCCCAAAACATTCTATGAGGCTAAGAAGATTGTCACTAAGCTCGGGCTTGGTTTACAAAAGATAGATGCATGTCCTAATGATTATATTTCGTACTACAAATCAACTCGGGGTTTTAAGGTGTTACATTACCTACCACTAACACCTCGACTCCAAAGGCTTTATATGTCAACAACGACCGCAAAGCATATGCGAGGGCACAAAGAATGTCCTTGTGCAGAGGGTGTGCTTTCTCATCCATCAGATGCTAAGGCATGGAAGCATTTTGATCATACTTACCCAGATTATTCCTTCGATCCTCGAAATGTTAGGCTTTGTGCCTTGGCTGATGGTTTTGATCCCTTTAGTAACTCGACTAAGCCTTATTCTTGTTGGCCAGTGATTGTTACTCCTTATAACTTACCACGATGAATGGCCATGAAGCAAGAGTACTTGTTCTTGACTTTACTGATTCTTGGTCCTAAGAGCCCGGACAAGAACATTGATGTGTATTTACGTCCATTGATAGATGAGTTGATTGAGTTGTGGCAATATGGGGTTGATACTTATGATGTGTCGAAGAAAGAAAATTTTAAAACGAAGGCTGAACTTATGTGGACCATTAATGACTTTCCCCGCTACGTATGTTATTTGGTTGGAGCACATGGAAAGTTGTCTTGTCTTATTGCATGAGAAATAGTAAGTTGTTCACACTCGAGTGTGGTGGAAAACCATCCTTTTTGCTTGTCATCGCCGCTTCTTGCCACATAGTCATCCGTATGTAGGAAACGTAAATAACTTCATCACGTGGGTTGAGCTTGGTTTGCCACCACCATGCTTGAATGGTAGTGACATGTGGGCTGAAGTATCAGGATTACCAAACATCAGGTTTGGTAAGAATGGAGCCAAAGAAAGATTGGAAGCTTTGGGCAATGTCTTAATTGGGTGAAACGGAGTATATTTTGGGATTTGCCTTATTGGCAGACCAACTTAACACGCCATAATTTGGATGTGATGCATATTGAGAAAAATGTATTTGATAATGTTTTCAATGCAATCATGGATGTCAAAGGTAAGACTAAGGATAACGTGAAAGCTCGTGTTGATCTTAAGAAGTACTGCAAGCGTCCAGACTTAGAATTGAAAGAGTTAAATGGCAAGACCTTGAAGCCAAAAACGAGTTACACACAGACAAACGGACAATAAAAGTTGGTTTTATAATGGATCAAACAACTTAGGTTTCCCAATGGCTATGCTTCAAACCTGGGTAGGTGTGTTAATGTTGAAGAATGCAAGATTTATGGCATGAAAAGCCATGACTGTCATGTGTTACTTGAGAGGTTGCTACCTATTGCCTTTAAGGACCTCTTACATGATCCTGTTTGACGTGCTTTGACTGAGCTAAGCCAATTTTTCAGAGACATATGCTCTAGTATATTACGCGAGGAGGATCTAAAGAAGTTGGAGGAAAATATCATAGTCACTTTGTGCATATTGGAAAAGATATTTCCTCTTTCTTTCTTTGATTCCATGGAACGCTTACCGATACATTTGGCCTACGAGGCAAGAGTTGGTGGACCAGTTCATTATCGGTGGATGTATCCTTTTGAGAGGTACCAATTTTTTGTCCAGTTCTATTAATTAACTTGATACAAATAATTATGAAAATTGAATAGATAGATGATAATATTTGTATATTATTGGTTTATAAACTGTCTGAAGAAAAAAGTGAAGAATAAGTCACGTGTCAAGGGTTCAATATGTGAAGCATATTTGATAGAAGAAACTTCTATCTTTTGGTCTCACTATTTCGAGGTTGGTGTTAGTTCAAAGTTGACTAGGGTTGAGTGGAATGATGATGGTGGTGTAATTGAAGCCAACGGTCGATTATTAATCTTCACTCATCTAGGAAGGCTTTTTGGGCATATTGGTGCTAAATATTTGTCGGGCAACGAGCTAGTAGTCGCGTCCCTTTACGTTCTATTGAACTGTGAAGAGATTGAACCCTTTGTCTTGTAAGTATAAATTTAAAATATGTAGTTATGTTATTTGAATTAAAACATTAAAGAACTGCATAATAATAATACTAAGTAACGTTGCAACAGGGAATATGAAAAGGAAGTGAGAGATGTGATGCCAAATATAAATCCGCAGGCCTTGTCCATTAGACTAGAGAAGGAGTTTACTAGTTGGTTTGCTAATTATGTAAGCTGCTTCTAGAGTTATTTCAAATATCACTTACATTCTATTACATCATTTACTTGTATGTTTAAATTCACTTCATTTTCATAATTTTAGGTAAAACATTCACCTAAACATGTAGCTGAAAATATCAAGTTTATAGCTCGAGGCCCAAAACATCGTGTGCACTTGTATAATGGCTATTTCGTGAATGGATATAAATTTCATACCCAAAATTTTGGGTTTGGCAAAAGCACAATGAATGTGGTGTTTGCATCGTGGGTAGTTGTTATAATGATTATAGAAGAGACTATTAAGGAATGCTAGATGAAATTGTGGAGTCGAATATGAGAGTGAAAATAACAAGGTGATACACTAATACTTTTCAAGTACGAGTGGTATGATTATGTTAAGGGTATTAGGGTTCATCCAAGATACAACATAGTTGATCTCAATCCTAAATCAAGGCTTGCCACAGACCACCCCTTCGTACTCGGATCGCGGGCTGAGCAAATGTACTACACAGAATACCCTGGTTGCAATACGAGAGATAGAATCAAATGGTAGCCGTGTGTAAAACCAAAGCAAGAAGCATAATTAATGTTCCCTATGAAGATGTGTCCAATAGTGTTGAGGAAGAAGTAGATGATTTTTTTCAAGAGGTTGAGATGCCAGTCCCAACTATTGTTGAAGTTGATAATGAGCTTGACAACAATGCTATTCTCGTTGGTGAAGGTGGTCAAATGGATGAAGATTGATCCGATGCATGCCGACCAAGGGTAAAGGCAGAAGATGATTCAGAAGAGGAAGTTCATGAAGTTGTCCATGAATTAGACACATCAGATGATGAAGAAGATGAATTTATTTTTGAAAACACTAGTAGTGACGACGACTAAAATATTTACAAAATGATAGTGCTTGTGGTGTTTAAATAAATACTATATCTTTTGTAGTCTCATTGAACTAATGGCTTTTAAATATATGTTTGAGTTATTTAAAGATATTATTGTTAAATTATTTTGGATTATGAATTATTTTATTCACGTCTTAAATTTGTTGCAAGTCTACAATTATTTTAATTTTCTTTGGATATATTTAGTTATGTCGGCCAGGGGCAAGGGTAGAGGTAAAACCAATCCTTTGAGAGATGTTCTTGGTAGACTTCCTACTATTCGCCTACAGCTGTAAGATCAACCTATAGATCAACCTCTGAGTGATGAGCCCGAGCCGCACGAGATGGCATGAATATCTCTCCATCACATGCACTTGACCTACGATATGCTAGATAGAGGCACTCCTATGGATGGTGGTAGTGAGTCTACTATAGAGAGGAGATTTCGTGGTGAGAGCAGAGCTCCGCCACCACTTGAGAATCTTGATCAGAGGATACCAGTTATCATTCACAGGAGCACGTAAGTTAAATTAATTTGTTACATAATGATTTTTATAGTTGTTAATGCATGACATATTTAATTTTTCTATTATCATCATATTGTACTTGATCCTATTCGGAATGAATTCTCCTCTTTCAGTTGTTCAGTTCCTGTACACACTGAATATGGAATGATCAGTCTTGATATCTTCTTTAATAAACAATCTTGTAAATGATTTTGCTTTCATCCACTAAAACATGTACTGAACAACAAAAAGCAATGAAACATAACATGCAACAATCTGGAACAGTATAGGAGACTTAATTGCTTTGGCATTTTCCCATGTTAAGCTAAGTTGGATTGAATTTAGTTGTGGAGGTGTAGTTGAAATTGTTGGATAATGCAGCAATCTGGAATAGTTTTGAATGCAGTAATTTGGAACAGTTTTGAATGCAGCAATCTGGAACAGTTTTGAATGCTGCTGACTTTACACTTTTTTGTTTCTTTATTGGTTTTGTTTCTTACTTGCGTCTTGGATTTCTTTTGCTACTGACTTGACAAATTCTGGAAATATTTAGTTCAAGTCTGACCATTTTATTACTCACTCTCGGCCTAGGACACTTTCTGTTTAGTTCTCTTTCTTTTGGACTGGTTTTGCTTCTTACTTGAATATTTTCCTTAGGGTCCATTTTAATTAAACAAATACTCCGGCCCTCTGTCCCAAAATCAGATGGTAATACTTATTTTCACCCTAATTAAGTGTAATTTGATTGTTTCTTATGAGTCAAAGAGATTGTTGTCTCTACGGCCTAATTGATTCTAACAATTAATAAATGATTCTCAATTAAAAGAATATAAACAAATAACACTATAGCTAAAATTACAAAAGACTAATCATATGAACTAAAAGATATTCTTAAGCATGGAAAACAATTATGCCAATTACAAGTAACAAATGGAATTCAGCTCTAGAATAACCCATCAGACTTTTGACTAGACTTTTGACTGAGTGAATAAGGGCACCAATGGCCTTATAGTCTACTGATTAAAATTCCATACGGGTCTTCCTATAGCTTTGGTCACTTAAGACAATGGAAATTCAGACAAAAGCTTCCTAGTCGAAACCATCACTTCTGAGATCTACACTGATTGAGATATATAACAATAAGTTCAATCATATTAATGTATAAAACTCATAATCACTTCGTATCAACCTTGAAGCCCTTGGAGTGTGATATGTCATGCTAGTTATTCGTGATTAAGTTATTGTTGTATTTTATATAGATTTGCTTGTATCCATAACCTAAGTCTTCAAGTGACTAAATACCGCTGTCTGTAGAGTGGCAACTTGTACTTAGACATCGCGAATATCTTAGGATTGCTTATTGTTATTAGCTCAGTCTTCGAAGATAGCCTATTGTATATCAGCCATGTTCGTGATCACTGTCTTCAAGTCATCGGCCAAGTTCAGACGCGAAAGTCCATCAAGTCAATCGGACAAGTTTGTTTTACCAAGCTTCATCGGAAATTTGAAGACCTATGGATCGTCCGATCTAGACTTGTCTCAAGATATGCCTTTAGCTATCGGCAAAGCCATTCATTGACTTTGATACAATGATAACCTGCAAACTTCATTTAATGACTCATTCCTTATTAGGCATTCATCTCAGAAAAAAGACATTCTGCCTGCATCAACTGTCAACCTATTTTTGGCAAAATGACGTATTCAGACTCAACCCGGCGTAACTACCTATCGATCTCAACGAGCATTTAAAGCATTTAAACCTCGAATCCTCCAAAGTCAAGATCTCTAACGCTACAATGGCTTCCCTAAGTTTAAATAGAAGACTCTATTGAAGCTTTAAAATTCTCTCTCGGATCAATAACTCAATTCTTCATCTTCACCAAGCTAGTTCATTAAAAGCTTCAAAGTCAAATCAGAAAATTCTTTGAAGAGCTCCAAATGAGATGATTAGTCTTTATAGCTCTTCATTGATTGCAATCCTTAGCATTAAAGCAAACACCAGAATTATATATCTTTGTAGATATTAATTCTCCCGTAAACATGGTCAACAAATTTTTGTACACAATCCATTAGTGATCTATATTGTAAAGATTCTAGTGAAAAACTTAGTACACGATTTTCAAATCCAAAGTTGACCACTTTGGTTGTGGATGTAGCACTTATTTGTAAATGTGAACCATATTAAATTTCTTGTCTATCTACTTTCATTGCTTGTGATTTGTTTTACTAATTGATTTCGAATTCCAACAACTTTTCTAATCGTGATCTTGTCCTATCAAGATCAGCCATCTTGAACTTGTCCTATACTTCACTCCAATTCCTCAAGCAAAATTCTTTCTAACCTTAAGTGAAGTAACTTTTTCAAACAATTTTTAAAATTGGACATAGGCTATTCAAACCCCCTCTAGCCTATTTGAGCACCTTGAGACCTAACAATTGGTATCGTGAGCTTGACTTGAAAACAAGTTTTTCCAAGATTAAACTCTTGAAAGATTAATGATCCAATGGCTGCTCATCAAATGTTGGAAACTTCAAATGTGAATCATTGTCCTGC
>JACONP010000374.1:0-52838 GCA_016624345.1 Platycodon grandiflorus | reverse complement strand
TTCTCAATAGATATTAAAGTAGAAATAGTTTTCAACTTTCCGAAACCAAGTTACTAGAGGTAAAATACTTGTTAAGAGAACCAATTAAAGCTTGCGTTAATTGTTCTTGCTTTGCTTCTTGTTTCTTTTTCATTTCACAAAAATACTTTCGTAATGATATTTTATCTATGGTCTCCTAGAATAATTTAGTAAATATTCTATTACCAAACAAATATATATATACACACAACAATAGCTCAAACCAAACAAATCCCCAAAATATCAATTCACACACACAGTAAATGAAATAACTTAACAAGCAAAAAAAAATTCAAATAAAAAGCAAAGTTGTTCACACGCAAGTAAATACGTAAATGAGCCAACAAAAATTCAAATAAAAAGCATGTTTTCACACATTAAATACGTAAATGAACAAAAAAATTCCAAATAAAAAAATTCCAAATAAAAAATTCCAAATTCACACACAAGTAAATTAGCCAACAAATAATTTCAACAAATTTGATATTACCTTCAAATTGTTCCAAGATAAAAGCTCAACCAAAGCTCCAAATATTATTTTCTATACAAATTTATCACTTAAATCAATTATTTAACCCCAAATTAAAACCTTAATTTCGGATAAAATAAAGAGGAAAGAGAGAGTGTTTTATTACTTGAAAATTCTATGAAAAGTTAAATCATGGCTGCTTTAAAAGCTTTGTAAAAATGTCAAAATTATAAATTTTGTGGGTGTGTCAATATGTTTCGAGTGTTTGGGAGAACGTGTGTCGCGTGTTGTGTTGCTTTATATTTTGGTAGGTATTTAAAAGGTAAAGAGAATAAGAGGTTAAAAATAAATTTTCGGTGAGTTACCAACTTTATTAATTGACAGTAAGATCCATAATAAAGAGCCCAATACACAAATTTGGGAACCAAGGCCACAAGCCTCATTGGACTTGCACCAGGGCCGACCCTCCGAGGAAAAGCCAAGCTGAACATGCACGTGTTGAGCCATGCAAAGAGGTGTCCACATGCATTACAAAGCCTTGCATCTAGTTCGATGTAACATATATGAGTGAAGTTGACTTCACAATTGTGGCCTCAAAAGTATAACGGTCTCGCAGAACTTTGTCCCTACAAAAAGAATGTTATAACTTGACGAATACTTGCTATCATATATATACTCTCAGTCTCAGATTAGACTCAAGTGGTGTCCGTGGGTATCAAATGAGTGGAACCTCCTAGTTCAATTGCTTTTCAAATTAAACTAATACTTCATCCGTTCTAAAACAATAGACATTCCTTCATCTTTGGTTTATCTTATAAAAATAGTCTCATTTCTAAAATAAAGCTTTAATCTTTATATATATATATATATATATATTTATTTAGGAAACAGAGGCAGAAGATTGACACATTTTATTAATAATGAAAGATAATAAAGGGAGGGAGACAACTAAAGGAAAACAAATTACAAAACTTGAAAAGCAAACTAGGAAATAAAGGACACCGAAGAGATTCTAATCTGGGGAGTACCGTGTGTATCTAGAATGATACTACCTTGGACAGGGGAGGGAAGGGTGAAGATCCATAAAATCAATGTCAGAAGCGAGATCACATCCAAGATTAGCAAGTTTGTCTTCAACAGTGTCTGTTTCCCTATAGTAATGCTGAAACTAAAATGTGAAATGCATTTCATGGTGGAGCATGAGAATTATTAGAAAGCTAATAAGAGATAGGAGATTTTCTAATCACACTACTGTGTGTTTTATCGTATTGTATTCATGAGTTTATATAGAGTAAAAAGAAAGAAAAGATAACTACAATTGAATCCTATAAAATCTAAATAGTATAATAATAGATTATTCAAAATTCTCATGAATACGGGATGAGAATGGTCTCTAACTGATTCGGTTGTACGTGTGTGCATGAAGAATAGAATGTCTAATACCTTAAGTGAAGGGGATGTCTTGGGATAGACACTAAGCTTGCTAACCAACTGCGAAACTAATCGGCCTAAGGGTTTTGTAAAAATGTTAGCAAGTTGACTATTAGTAGAAATATGTGTTGGAAGAATGAGACCAGGAGGAGTTTCTCACGAACAAAGTAGCAATCCAATTCAATATGTTTAGTGCGTTCGTGAAAATAGGATTCTTAGCAATATGAATTCTTTGCTCGACTATCGATGAGACGGAAATAGGCCGATCCGGTGGATAACCAAAATTAGTGAGTTAGTAACTTAACCATTGAAGTTCGGAAATAAGGCTGGCCAAGGCTTTGTATTACCTTGGCGGAAGAACAAGATCTTGTGGGCTTCTTTTTAGCCTTCCACGAAATAGGACTAGCACTAAGCATGGTAAAGAAACCAATCGTAGAGCGACGAGTAGTTGGACATCCGGCCCATCGAATCGGTATAACCACGCAAACGTATGGAAGACGAGAAGTAGGAGACCATGAGTTATGGTACCTTGAGATAATGAAGAATACGTAATGCGGTGTCATAGTGTCTTGTTCATGGAGATTGCATGAATTGACTAATGTAATTCACCGAAAAAGTGATACCGGGCGAGTGAGGAATAGATTAATTAACCCGCCAATAAGGCGACGATAAATACGGGATCAAGTAGGGTTCACCATCGAAGGAAGCAATTTAAGATGTTGTTCCATCGGAAGGGTGAAAGGTTTAGTGGCGGTAAACCCGAGTCTTTTAGGATATCAAGGATATATTTTCGTTGACATGGAAATATACCTTGCTTAGAGCTTAGAGAAACTTCAATGCCTAAAAACTATTGAAGTTTACCAATATCTTTGATGGAAAACGTTGTTCCAAATGAGTTTTCAAGGAAAAAATGAAATCATCATTATTTCCACTAATAATGATGTCATCAACATTGACGAGCGAAGACAAAGATAGTATCTGTTTTCAACATAAAAAGGGAATAGTAAGTCCTAGATTGAGAAAAAACCTTCATCTAATAAGGTTGAAGAAAACTTGGCAAACCATTGTCGGGGCTGTTTGAGAGTCGTGCAGTGATTTGTGTAATTTACAAACTCGTAAATCACGCCTTTATATGGAACCCAGGAGGGATTTTTATGTATAGTTCTTGGAAAGATTGCCTTGTAAAAAAGCCTTATTTACATCCAATTAATGGAGAGACCAATTTTAAACGAAGTTTGAAAGGAGAACACGGTGGAAGTTAGCCGAGGTTAGACGAGAAGTATTGTGATAGTAAATACCTTATTGTTGAGTGTAGCCTTTAGCTACCAAACTTTTGTAACATTCAATGGTGTCATCGGCTTTGAATTTGGTCTTGAAAACCCATTTGCAACCTACAACCTTCTACAAAGGTATGGTGAGGTCTAAGTTTTGTTGTCTTCAAGAGCTTGAATTTTTTAGACATAGCTTTCCTTCAATATCATATTTCATGGCTTCGATGAAGGAAGTGGGATCAGTGGTACTTATAAGCGAGGTGAGAAAAACTTTTGTGGACTTTTGAACCCTTTCAAGCAGTGATCGATCGTAGAGGATAGGCACAAGTAGTAGTACAAGAATTGACCAAGCATTCATAATCATTGAAATAAGAAGTAATATTACGAACCCGAGTAGAATGACGAGGTACTTATGGAAGAGTGAGGTGTTCGGGGACATAGGTATACAAGTGTGTGAGCGCTCGGAGCGGACACCGTACAATTAGGAGATGAAGTGGACTTTCCGTAGGCAAGATGTTAGTGATAAAGGCGGAGTAGGTGAAGACGGATTAGCTAGGCTTGGGCTTGAACTAACATGAGGACTAGGTGGTGGCAATGGATTGGAGGCGCTTGTTGCAATTTAGCGAAGAAAATGGGACCATGAATTGATAAGAATGTATTTCGTCATTGAAACAGAGAAGATGATTCCAAAAAAATCGTCGAATGAGGAAAAACATCTTGGAATGGAAAGAAAGATTCATGAAATATAACATCTCTAGAGACAAATATTTCATTGGTGTGAAGATCTAAGATCCGTAACCTTTATGGTTAAAGGGATATCCAACAAAAGGCCTGGAGCGTGGGTCAAATTTGTGTGAGATGTTAGTGTTTTTGGCATAATAGAAGCAACCAAATATTTTTAAATGTTGGTATTTTGGTTTCAAGCCTAGGAGGACTTCATAAGGGGATCGATTGAAGAGATTGGGCATTGGTATTTATTTACTAGGTAGCGGCGGTTAGAATGCACTCACCCCAAAATCGAGTGGAATGTTCGATTGAAATCGTAATTTCCGTGTGACATTGAGGAGATGTCGATGCTTAGTTCGACAATGCAAATTTTTAAAGGAGTTTTGACACAACTTCGTTAATGATGGATGTCGTGATCAAGTAACCTAGATTGAAAGGGATGAGATAAAAACTTTCCATTATTAGTTTGAAGATGTTGTAACCGTGGTAGATGAATTAGATGGGAACCAATAGATACGGTGATGATGGATTTAAAATATTGGGTAAGAACAAGGTTGTGAAATTGAATAAAAAATTTAAACTTTCACATTTAGATTTCATGAGATAAACCCATGTACATCGTGAGAAATCGTCAACGATGGTGATAAAAAAATGATTAGCATTTGGATTAGAGGTCGTAAAGGGGCCCCAAATATCACAATGAACCAATTCGAAACATTTAGAAGAAGAAAATGCATTCTTATTAAATAATAATCGAGTTTGCTTTGCTAATGGGCAAACATTACAATGATAAGAAAAAATTGATTTTATATAATCAGTATTGCGACATAAAAGTTTGAATCTATCTAAACTTGGGTGTCCTAAGCGTGAGTGACATAAGTCGATTGCACTCTTATTCACTAAACAAGGTCTAGGAGGAATGAATACCGATAAAGGCCATGAAGACGATCCGTTCTATCAATCACCCTCTTTATGAGAAGGTCCTGAAAAACACACAAATTTGAGGAAAAATTTGTGAAACACTTCAAATTAAGTGTGGTTCGTGTTTCGGGTCGAATTGTTGTTTAAAGTAGGCATCTGAGACGAAGGGACTAATGGAGATTAAATTATACTTGAAATAAGGTACATGATAGATGTTAGAAAACCTTAAATTTGGTGAGAAAACGACATCATCGATATGAGTAATGATGCACTAGAGCCATATTGGAGTTGCATATTGATTGGATGTTCAATGGCCGTATAAGAAGAGAAATGTTTAAGAGAACAAGTAATATGATGAGTTGCCCCGCTATCTACATACCAAATTAAAGATAAAGGGGAGGAATAAACACCTGTTAAATTAACCCATGGCACATCAGATGTATGGTTTGAAGATGGGGGTTTAAGGATTTCCATGACCTGATCGTATTGGGCCTGAGTGAGGAGTGGACCAAGGATATTTAAAGACTGAGAAACAACATGAGTAGCAGCAGTGGTAACTGATGGGTTAGTCGGAGCATAAGCCGATGAGTTGTTGTTGATATTGTGCTAGCGTGAATTCAAAAACCATTAAGCTTGTAGCATGTCTACCTTGTATGGCCGTGTCTGTTGCAGTGATCATAGAATGGCCTGCGATGTTTGGTGTTACTGGAAGAGTCATGGGTAGCCTCTGGAATATACAATGATGTAATACCTTGGATCCTTCTATGTTTGATATGTTTATCTTAATGTGTTGTTACCATGTTAGACATATTTGTTAGGTTTACTTGAGTATCATGATGTTAATGGATTGATGCCTTAATTTCTTGTTGCATTTCATAGTTACACATATTGTTAACTTGGCTATGTCTTGAAGTTTGATTTAATCTTGGTAATCATTCGTTGTTGTAAATGCATTGCACCCATGAGTTGTTTCGGTTGAGTTTTGGTAGTGTTTTGAACTTGATTAGAGGTTGGAATTATCTTAGGGTCACTTAGAATGTAATACCCTGGTTCCTCCTATGTTTGACTTGTGTATCATGTCGTGTCGTCATCACGTTGAGAATATTAGTTAGACTTGATTAAACAATATGTTGATTGATTCACATATTAATTTCATGAGATTAAAATGCTTCGGTTGTGATTTAATTCTTGTTCATCATTCATAATAAGAATGCATTTCATTCTAAGCCTTGTTACATGTGTTTTGAATGAATTTCAAGTGTGTTTTAATCTTTGTTGGAGGTTAGCATCACTTTGGGATAATTTAGAATCATTTCGGGAGCATTTCAGAGCATTTTTTGAGAGTTTGGAGAGTCTGGACACAAAGCGATTGCCCTGGTGAGATCAAAGCGATTGCCCTGCAACCAGAAGGCAAAGCGATCGCCCTGGGATAGGGCAGAGCGATCGCCCTGCATCGATTCTGTTCATCCGAATAACCTGTAGTAATTTACCAATAACTTTGTGTAAAAAACTCAGATTTGCAAACCGTTTGATTCTGTGTAAACTAGACTCAAAGAGCTTTCCAACCATACCTTATTTAAAATTTTTAGACTTGTAGATCATCCTAGGAACTTCTTTGCAGTTGACTGAAAATCAGGCTCATTCTGTACAAATAAGCTCTTCCAAACTTTGCAATTTTGACTCTTTTGACCCTTGGACCCTAGGCTGATTATGTTGTAACTTGGTTTGACCCTTTTACCAGCCTAATAAGTTACTCCCAAGCCTATGAGAGACTTCATTTCACTATTCTTCATTTCTTCTTCCATGAAAGCTTAAGAACTTAAGTGTGGGAGATAAATGTGAGAATAGTGTGTGTAGTTCATATCTCAACATCCAACCATTGGATCTTCAATGCAAGACCACCAAGGTGTTGCTAAAGACTAGGAGACTTCATTACAAAGCCTTGATTGTGAATTTTCTAGCTTGATTGTCTTCTTTAGAGGTAAGTTACTAAACTCCCTATGTAAGTTAGAATTTGTTACATGTATGAATATTTATGAACATGCATGACTTGTGTTGTTGTTGAATGCATGTCTAAATGGTAGGATGATATGAATAACATGATATTATGTGAAATACTTGGTTGAGATGGTTTAAAATGTGTAGAGATGGAAATCAACCAAGGAATTGAACTAAAGAACAAGATGAGACTTAAATTGGAAAATTTCACCTAAGGCAATACCCAAATTTTGAGAAGTATGTTAATGACTCTAGAAATTTGATATTTGAAGAGAATAATATCTACCGAAAGACATGTTAAATTCCTATGCGAATTAGAGTTCGTTTGCTATAGATTTTAGCCCTCCGATTATTTGGTACTGGTAAAATAAAAACTCTGGTTATAAGCGTAAGATGACGTCTAATTAATTTAGCAAGCCGTATATCTGAACTTGTGTAGTTTGGGATGTTCGTTTAATATAATTAGCAACTCCTGAGAGTTGTTTACACGTATGTATATTAAAATACGAAATGTTAGAGACTAGTATGACAGTCTCGATGTGATAAACGATTATTCGTTAATTTTGGGATTTAACTATAAAATTATATGATTTAGGATAAGTGTACTTAAGGGCACTTGTAATTATAAGAATGGTACCGTTATGATTCTATTGTCGTTGTAAGTGTAATATTTCACACTTGATGTTCATAAACTAAATAAGTACTCTTGATGTGGTTGTGCTTGAGAACTAAATGAGTAGTCTCAACATGGGATTATGAATAGACTAAATGAGTAGTCTTAATGAGTGTTTGTTTGAGAATCAAATGTGTATCTCAATGTGTAGATGTTTATAGACTAAACATGTGGTTTAGTTGTTCTTGAGAAGTACTTGCAAACATGTACTTGTATGATTATGTGATTCAAGACTAAATATGTGGTTTTGAGATGTTGATTAGTTTACTTCACAAGATGTGTTAGTAATGTGTTAAGGTAGGATCATTGATCTCCTTGGTTGGGATAAGGTGTACTACTTTTGAACCTTATTGTTGTTGTTATGTTATGAGTAAATATCTACTTGTGCATCGTTTGGAAGTCCAGCTGGCATACATGATTTGAGTTGACAATGCGACACATAGCCTTCGTGGTAAGTGATTGCTATGGGTCACCTCATTGGTTCCCTTTCCTCTACTACGGCCCTAGTAGAAAGTGGTCCCATTGTTATAAGCAATACGCGTAACTATGGCAACCAACGTATTTTTCTCACTAAGTAGACGGTGAGAAGTAACAACAGTATTTTCCTCACTATGAAATCAAGTGTGAAGTAACGATGGTATCTTTCCTCGCTAAGTAGAATAGCGAGATGTAACGACAGTTTGTATAGTGTGTTCAGTATGATCCGAGCACGAGATCCGGTTCAGCAAAGATAGTTGATATGTGTAAAGCGGCAACAACATCTGTCGATGCATCGCAACCATATCTTTTTTAATGTGGTTATTTACGTGCACTTATGTGATCATCACCGTGCTACGTGGTATTTGATATTTATATGCCTATGATTATATGGTACATGTTTACAGTTTGGTATACTTATAAATGATGCCATGTTACAGTTTATGATTGAGCATTATGTCATGTCATGTAGTTGCATTTAGTAACTTACTGTGTCATTATGACTCACCCTGTTTGTTGTTCATATGTTTTTCCTTAGATCCGAGCTAGTCAGGAAATCACCGGTGAGGTCGGCGAGATCAAGTAGTTAGCGGGTTGTCTTTTGACCTTGTAGCTCGTGGAGCTTGTTATAGTTTTGGTATTTTATTTTAGTGAGGACGGTTGGTTTGTAAAGTTATATAGACTTTACTTTGAGGTAAAATTATACTTGGTTATTGTATTATACTTTTGGTAGCCGACATGTATGTCGTGCTTGTGTATGATTGGTTATTATTCCGTGGTTGTTCCGCATGTTGTGGCCGATGATGTTAATGTTGTTATGTTTCTTTTCCAAGTTATAGACTCGTGGTTATTATTAGATGGGTTCGGCGGTAGTATCGTCGATGATTTATTTTTATTTTATCGGGTTAATCCGTTGGATTTTGTTGTAAGTACGGTGGTTACGCCACGTGCTTTTTGTTTTCTTGTTGATTGTGTTGTTTGGCAACTCGACCTTGGGATTTCGTATAGAGATCCGGTCGGGCGTCACATAGAATCATTTTAGAGACATTTTTGGACACTTTTAGAGGAGTTCGGTCGCGCCCTAGCGAGCATTTGGCTGAAGTTTGCATAAATCGGACATAGAAATTCGAGCACGCGTCTTAGCGCATATGGTGCCCTAGCGCGCCCGAGGTGTCGGCATTTTGTGATTTTTTATAATTTTGACTTTTTGACCAATTTCTTTGGCCCTCGTTCAGCCACGTCCATATATTTTCTCTCTTTTGGACACTTTTTGACTTTTTGACCAAAGCGTAAAGACCATATATTTTCTCTCTTTTAGACCACGAGAGAAACCTAATACTCTCCACTTTCATCTCCTTCCTCCATGAAAGCTTGAGAGAATGCGTGTATATAGATATAGTGAGATTAGTGTTTGTTTTTCATTTCTACAAAATCCAACTATCCAATTGATACGAGACAACCGTTGTGTTGGGATTGAGTAAGAGAACAACTTGGGAGGCTTTGATTGTGTTTTGGTGGCTTAATTTTCGGTTCTAAGTAAGTTACTAAACCCCTTGCATGATTTAGACTTTGTTGCATACTAGGTTATAAATATACATGCTAGACTTGTTAGAAATGGTATTTCCAAGTCTAAATGCTATGTTGATATGGGTAACTTGTGTTTGTGCTATTTGCTTGGAATTGATGATGTTGTATATGTAGAGATTGTAATATCAACCTTAGAATTTAGTTATAGAGACAATTTGGGACTTTAGATGGGTAATTTTGCATATAGCAATTGTGTCCAATTTTTATGAATGTTAGTAAAGACTTCAAATAAGTTGATTTTAGGGAAGAATAAAATACACTAAGGAGTATGTTAAATCCCTACGAGATTTAGAGTTCGTTTGATTGAAATTCCTAATTTTCAAACATTTGTTCAAGTGTATGAATTAGTACTTGTGAGATAGAGACTTGTAAAGTAGCTCTAATGTGATTGTTTAAATTCTAGCAAATAAATACTTGATGATAATCTTTGGTAGAATTTTATAATCTACTTGATATTGATCGGGTTCGTTACTTTTGAACTCGGTGCGGTGTTAATTTGCATAAAATGAGTAAACACCTACTTTTGTATTACATTGAGTCTAGCGCATCGTTGTTAGAGTCAAGGTGGGAAGACGTATAGTCTTTACGAATCAAGTTTTGTAATCGCTATGATTCGCCGTCACGGAGTTCACACACCCCTCCTCTGGCCACAATTGAAATGTAGCCCCACTATTGTAGCAATATGCATGACTTTGGTTAGCTATTAAACCCGATGGGATTAATCGGGACGTCGATACATCTTACATGAGTATCGAGACACATTTGATTCTCGTGTATTGCGGGAGCAACGCCGAGATGGTGAAATGGAAATGATATCTTTTCTTATGTGGTTTATTTACGTTGCACCTATTTGAACATCACCGTACTACGTGGCTTATGTGAGTTGTATACTTGTGATGATTATACATGTTCGATTTGGTATATCAATGTTATTACCATGTTATTATTATTGCTTGAGCATTGTGTCATGTCATGTAATTGCATTTAGCAACTTATTGAGTTTCAACTTATCCTGTTTGTTGTTTATTTGTTTTTCTTAGATCCGAGCCGTCCAAGCAATTCGTGGTAAGGTCGGTGAGATCACGACTAGTTCGCAGGTGGTCTTTTTGGTTTAGTAGCTCGTGGAGCTTGTCTATAGTTGTAGTTGGTTTTCTTTTGGCAGGGATGAATGGTTATGTGAAGTTATGTAAACTTTACTTGGGTAGTATTGTCTTATGTTGTAAATTGATTATTCTTTTAAAAGCCGACATGTTTATGTAGTGCTCGTGTATATAGTTTTAGTAGTAATTCAGTTTCTTTTCCGAGCAAATTTTAGCTCGTGGTTTATATTTGTTCTCTGGCATGTTGTGGCCATTGAGGTTGTTGTTGCTTGTTTTCCCGAGTTTTAGACTCGTGGTTATGTTAGTTGGGTTCTGGCAGTAGTATCGTCGATGACTTGTTTTTATTTTCGTCTGTTTGTTTGTTCGTTTAGCGTGCCGACCTTGGAGTTTCGTGTTGGAATTCGAGTCGGGGCGTCACAGGTGAACACGAAGAGCAGCAGCCTCTGATGTGGGATTGTTAGAGAGATTGATGTGTTGTTGGTTCTCCTCCATGTTTAATGAGGCCGAAGATCTTCTCCATAGGTGTAAAAGGCTCCATGAGAAGTATTTGGCTTCGGGTAAAGGAAAACCGATTGTGAATTCCTTGAAGAAATTCCATGGCTCTATCCCTATTGACTTGTTCGATGATAAGTGTGCTCGCACCGTAGATGCAAGGTACAGCAGGGACGATAGAATCGAGTTCATCCCAAAGACTCTTCATGCGAGTATAGAAGCTTGTGACGTCAAGATTGTCCAGTTTGAAAGCTGAGATTGAAGCTTTTAATATAAATTTTTTGGGTGCATTAATTTGGCAGAAGCGCATTTTCATGTCTTGCCAAATATGCAAAGAGGGTTTGGCAAAAAAACAACTTGGACGGATTCCTTGAGCAATGGAATTGAGAATCCAGCTATTGACAAGATCATCCGCCCATTTCCAGCAAGAATATTCCAAAGAAGTCTTGGGGCGGAAGAGAACCATCGATAAATCCCACCTTTTGCATTAAGAGCCATGATGATTCCTCTCTCCCAAGTGCCAAAGTTATCATCGATGAGAAGTGGGGTGAAGAAAACAGTGGTGGGATTCTCGGCAGCAGTGACAAGATACGGGTCATGCTTGGCCTAAATTAATTGAGGAAGATGTATTTAAAACATCAGATGGATTGGATGCATCGGTCTGATGAGCAGCAGCTACGCCAGACAAAAGATCTGATTGATCACCAGAAAACATTTTATTAACATTCAAAAAAAAAACTCGATATATACGATATTAGAAAGCTAATAAGAGAGGAGATTTTCTATTCACACTCTTGTGTGTTTTATCGTATTGTATCCATGAGTTTATATAGAGTAAAAAGAAAGAAAATATAACTACAAATGAATCCTATAAAATCTAAACAGTATAATAAAAGATTATATAAAATTCTTCTTTATCTTGGACTGTTACGTCGTATCTTCTCGTCATCTAATCTTCAGTATCTATAGGATGAGAATGGTTTCTAACTGATTTGGTTGTACGTGTGTGCATGAAGAATAGAATGTCTAATAAGAATTGGTGAATAAAATACCAACATTGCCAAGAAGGTTTAGCCCGAGTAGTAAGACAATCAATAATAACCTTTGAGTCCACAACAATAGCCCCGACATGACCAAGTGAATGCAACCACTGAACTCCATGAGGAAGATCTCGAATTTCAGCCAAAGCGTTAATCGTCTCACCATAGAAAGAAGAGTAAGCAAAGAGCATGTGTCCATATGAATCTCGGATGATACCACCTCCCGCACTAGGCCCTGGGTTACCTATAGAGATTCCATCAGAATTAACACGATATAAACAATTGATTAAGAAAACTTTCTCCAAAGAAAATAGGATTTGTTTGTAACTCTTAGAATTTGAATAAGGGATCCTCTTTTCGGGACGAACGAGGTACAAAATATGGTATTCTCTTGTCCCAAACGAGTGTCTATATGTTAAATTTATTGATGAAGATCATCGAATAACTGGATCAAGCTAAGGAAAGCAATACAACAACTTCTTCGGGAAACTTCAAGCAATACATCAGCTTCTTCGGGAAACTTCAGGGTGTCTGTGTATTTTCTAATAGATAAGCGAGTTATGGTTGTTATTAGTAAGGGCCTTTTAGTCTTTTCATTTCTCTAGTGTATTATATATGCTTATCTGATTGTTACTTTACATTTTTTTTATCTCTTAAATTCATCTTTGGTAATCAATGGAAGAATTTCAATTCAATTTGATTACATATTCTTTCTGGAAAAGTTTGAACATGGTATCAAAGCCTTGAAATCCTGTATGTTCCTGGAGTGAATTCCGTTCATGCTTGTCTTTATCTTCAGGGCAAAAGAGGTTTTTTTTCTTCTCATTCTTGATTTGTTTTTATCTTCAAGATCTATCTTCCATTCGTGCGCAATCCATCATGTCCGGAGATAATACAACTTCAACCCAAGATACCACTAATCGTGCTACTTGATTTCTATGACTTTATTGATTCTACTTTCCAATTACCCTCGGCCATCCCCTCTATCTTCTTCCCAATGACCACCCTGGTATGACACTTGTCTCTGAAATTCTTACAGATTGTAACTTCACCCAATGGAAAATTGCTATCACTATAGCCCTGTCAACCAAGAACAAAATTGGTATGATTAATGGCACATACAAGAAACCTCAACCTGATTCAAAGTATGCCAGTGCTTGGGAGAGATGTAACTCTATGGTGGTTTCTTGGCTTCTCAACTCTGTTACTCAAGAAATTAGACAGAGTATTGTCTATTTTCCAACAGCCTGCGAGATGTGGGATGATCTTGTTATAAGATACTCCCAAAGTGATACCCCCAAACTTTATCAAATCAGAAAGTCCATTGCCCTGTGTTTTCAAGGTACTTTATCCATCAATGCCTATTTTACCAAATTCGAGGCCTATGGGATGAGTTGCAAAATCGATTCCTCCCCCAAGTATATACGTAATTGCCAATGTGGAGCCACAAAATTGCAAAATGATTATGATCATGCTTACAAACTCACCCAATTCCTTATGGGTCTATCTGATACTTACACTGATGTGAGGGGGCAAATTCCCACGATGATTCCTCTACCCTCCATATCCAAAACTGTTTCTATGCTTATTCAAGAAGAAGGTCAAAGACAGTGTGGAAACTTTATGAGCCAAACTGACTTCTCCACAGCCTTGCTAAGTAAAGCTGGTTCCAGTAACTACAATAGTGGCAATAAATTCAACAAAACCAGTACTAATCCAGGGAGAAATAATCAGTTCAACAATACTAGTGGAAAGGGAAATTTTCTTGTGATTTCTATCATGGAGACTCCTATCCTAAAGAAAAATGTTTCTTTCCACCTGGCTACCCTGATTGGCATCCTCAATATGGGAACAAGCCTGACCTGTCTTGGATGCCTAAGAACAAAGGAAAGGGAAAAACATCTTCTACAGTCAACTTTGTGGCTCAAAAGACAACAAGAAATCTAGTGGTTACTTCACCAATGAACAATATACTCAACTTCGTCCATGATCAACCCCAAGGTAAATTACACTATGACTGACTCTCCTCTTAAAATGGAAGATATTCAGATGACAGGTACTACTTTGATTATTTCTAAACTTGCTAATCCTGCATGCTTATTCAATTATACTACTAGTACAAATGACTGGATTATTGATACCGGGAGCCTCAGATCACATTACCAATTCTTTACACCACCTCACTGATGTTACCAGTATCCAATCTACAATACACTTACCCAATGGAAAGAGCTCTATGATTACTCATAAAGGCTCTGTCAAGTTGTCTAGTGAAATCACGTTGAAAAATGTTTACTATGTGCCTGACTTTAAGTTCAACCTATTATCAGGAAGCCAGTTCACTTCTGACAATAAGTGTAACCTTATATTCTCTGCCACAATGTGCTTTGTACAGGACCTAATCAAGAAGAAAATCAAGGTGATTGGTAAACTTGCTGGAGGCCTTTATAAACTTGAGCCACCTGACTCTCATGTGGAAATCCATCTGGATCATGCCAATGAAACTAAAACTGTCTGTAATAATTCTATTGATGTACTCTCTTCATCTATAAATCATGAATTTTATGCTAGTTCCTCTTCCTATGATGAAGTGTTCTTATGGCATCAAAGGCTTGGGCACCTCCCTTTACAATCTATGAAATATATGGATTCTTTGTGTTCCTTAAACATCAAGAATTATAAAACTTTTAGCTATGATATTTGTCATCTAGCCAAGCAAACCAGGCAACCTTTTGGCTTAAGTCATTCTCAAAGCACTTCTTTTTTTTTTATTTGCTTCACTGTGATGTTTGGGGACCATATAAGCACTCAACTTATGATGGTTGCAATTCTTTCTTAACCATTGTTGATGACCATACCAGAGCTACTTGGACTGTTCTTCTTAAAACTAAAGCCAATGTTTGTATTATAATGAAAGTTTTTATTACTATGATCAAAACTCAATTTAACAAAACTGTAAAAGAAATAAGGTCTGATAATGGAACTGAATTTTTTAACACCACTATGAATATTCTTCTTGATTCCTTGGGCATTATACACCAAAGCACTTGTGTTGAGACTCCTCAACAGAATGGGAGAGTTGAAAGAAAACATAGACATCTGTTGGAACTTGCAAGAGCTCTCAAATTTCAAGCTAATTTGCCTATTTAGTTTTGGGGAGATTGTATTTTAACTGCTACTACCTTATTAACAGGCTGCCTAACTCAGTTCTGAAGTTTAAAACTCATTTTGAAACTCTGTTTGGAACTTTACCTAGCTATGAACACCTTAAAACTCTTGGTTGCTTATGCTATGCATCTACATTAGCTCGAATAGAGACAAGTTTCTTCCCGGTCTCAAAAATATGTTTTCCTTGCCTATGCCACTACCAAAAAGGCCTATAAAGTTTATAATATCATTACTCATAAAGTTCTCTTCAGAGAGATGTTGTGTTTTATGAAAATTTATTCCCTTATAAACTCAACAATCATGTTGATAATTCCAACAGTAGCCTTTTTCCCTCTACTGATCTACTTCCTATCATAAGTAATGAAGAAATCCTTAATAACCATATGCCCAACTTTCAAGAAAACAACTCTTCTGAAATATCAACCATAATTCAAAACAAGGTAACTCCTGAAGCAAGTGTCACTATCCTGTGCCCTCTAGACCTATTAGAAATAAATCCATTCCTGGTAAGTTCAAAGACTATACTAATCTTCCTACATCCTTGCAAAAACACAATCTTGCTAATGTCAAAGGTACCTCTCCCTACTTATTTGAAAAAATGTAACTTCGGTCAAGTTTCCTCTCGCTTATAAGGCTTACTCATGCAACATTTCTTCTGTATGTGAGCCTCAATCCTATGTCCAGGATGCTAAAGATCCCCTATGGTGTAAAGCCATGGAAGATGAGTTGACAGCTCTGGGAGATTAATAAAACCTGGATTGTGCAGCATCTTCCTGATAAGAAACACAAAGTTGGCTGCAAATGGATCTATAGAATAAAGTTAAACCTGATGGGAGTGTTGACAAATACAAAGCAAGACTTGTTGCAAAGGGATTTACTCAAGTTGAAGGGGATGATTATTTTGAAACTTTTGCACCAGTGGCAAAAATGACTTCAATCAGAATTCTTCTCAGTATTGCTGCCAAAAAGAATTGGGACATAACTCATATGGATGTTTCAAATGCCTTTCTTCATGGTGATCTTCATGAAGAAGTCTACATGGATTTACCCCCTGGTTACTCTCACAACCTGTCAGAAGAAAAAGGACATGTTGTCTGTAAGCTATTGAAGTCCCTATATGGTCTCAAACAGGCCCCAAGGCAGTGGTTTACAAAATTCTCAACTACTCTCATTGATTTTGAGTTTAGACAATCTCCAAATGATCATACCTTGTTCACTAAGAACTCAAAAGAGGACTTCATTGCTGTATTAGTATATGTGGATGATTTACTGATTACAGGACCAAATAAGAAATTGGTTGTTCAAGTGAAGGACTATCTTCATACCAAGTTCCCTGTTAAAGACCTTGGTGAACTTAAGTACTTTCTTGGCCTTGAAGTTGCTAGAAATCCATCAGGGATATGCTTGCATCAAAGAAAATATACTGTGGACATCATCAATGATTGCGGGCTATTAAATGCCAAGCCAAAATCAACTCCTATTGAGCAACACCACAAATTGGCCATCAGTTCTGGAAATCTTTTAAATGATCCTGTTCCTTATAGAAGATTAATAGGGAGACTGATCTATCTTACTATTACCAGACCTGATATTGCCTATGGAGTTCATATCCTGAGTCAGTTCATGTCTCATCCTACTATTGATCATTGGCATGCTGGGCTAAGATTAGTTAAATACTTAAAAGGGAGTCCAGGTCAAGGGGTGTTCTTTCCAGCTAATGATTTTTGGTCTCTTATAGCTTTCTGTGATTCAGACTGGGCTACATGTCCTATTACGAGGAAATCTGTTATAGGTTTTTGTATATTTTTGGGTAATGCTCTTATATCTTGGAAAAGTAAAAAGCAAAATACAGTGAGCAGATCTTCTTTAGAATCAGAATACAGAAGCATGGCCAATACCTGCTGTGAATTAAAATGGATTTTGGCCATGCTCAAAGACTTTCAGATAGTATCTATGGAGCCTATTCCTCTATACTGTGATAACAAATCTGCTTTGTATATAGCAGCAAATCCTGTGTTTCTTGAGCGAACTAAACATATAGAGATAGACTGTCATATTGTTAGAAGCCTGCTTCAGCAAAATATTATTACTACTAAGTATGTTGCATCTCAATTGCAATTAGCTGATCTCTTTACCAAAGCTCTCCCTTTTGGTCAATTCTTGGATCTTCTAACCAAGTTGCTAGTTAAAAATCTTTTTTTAACTTCCAACTTGAGGGGGGATGTTAAAGTTGTTGATGAAGATCATCAGAATAATCTGGATCAAGCTAAGCAAAGCAATACAACAGCTTCTTCAGGGGAAACTTCAAGCAATACAACAGCTTCTTCAGGGGAAACGTCAAGGGTGTCGTGTGTATTTTCTAATAGATAAGCAGTTATGGTTGTTATTAGCAAGGGCCTTTTAGTCTTTTCATTTCTCTAGTGTATTATATATGCTTTTCGCTGGTTGTTACTTTACATTTTTTTTATCTAAGTAAATTCATCTTTGGTAATCAATGGAAGAATTTCAATTCAATTTGATTACATATTCTTTCTGCAAAAGTTTGAACACTATATATTTTTTTTACTAAAATTAAAAAAAAAATGCTGATTTTATGCTATTTTAGTAGCATTGCAAGTGAAAGTTGATACGGTAGTTAACAAAGGTGAATTTAGTAAATTTATAAAAAATAAACACTCTTTTTTTGAACAAAATAATTTTAAAAATAAACATTCATTTTAAAACGTAGAGAATATACAAAATATTGACTACATATATAATTCTTGAGAAAATTTTACGAGTATTGTGCAAAGATGTCTCGTCCCCTCATCTGACCACCATAAATGATTTTTTGAGGTGATTTTAAAAAAATCCTACCAACCCAACCCTAATTTTCGGTAGACAAAACTCAATATGAATGACATAAAACATTGAGTAACACCACTGAAATACCGATTATGTGTTCGATTGAGGGAAATCAGTGCATTCCAGCGAGGGTGGGGGCATTGATGGGGGATGAGGATGGTGTTTTCTGAACCAGAGGGGGTTGAAGGTGGTGGAGGGGTTTTCTTTGACAAAACAGTGGTGGATTTCTTTGAGGTGTTTTGCTCTTAAACTAATAGAATGAGCAAACTTAAGAAAAATTTAAGCTTCTGGTAAATCCAATAATAGTATAATCTTACACCAGGATATTAAGAATAAAAAAGTTATTGTTAATGACCTTACTGGGCTCAAGAGCAATCTTACGCTACTTTAGTTACGAATGCTTGGGTCACTCGCATTATGGGCTCTAAAGCGTTCAAATTGTTAAAACAAAATGATAAAATTCTGGCCTATCTCTTTTTGACAATTTTAATTTGTTAAAGTTTACTATTATTGTTTTTAACTGGAAAATGACACTTTTGTTGCAAAATTTCATCTATGCCCTTTAAAAATACGGAACAATGTGCACAATTTTTTGCAATGCACAAATTTTGTGCATCACCATTTTTGCAATGTACAAATTCGTAAATTTCGCGATGCACAAAATCAACCACTAAGAAGAAAGAAGAAGAAGAAGCTGTTTCATGTTACTGACCATTTTCACCAGCCCCGTTAGAAAGTTCTGTTCAAAGGTCTCCATCTGGAGAATACGAATGAGTGTATTTCCCGAGTGGTCCAACTATTTGAGAGCGAAAACTACATATGAAAGGGCTATAAAGAAATGGAATTTTTTCAGTAGGAGATTTCTCAGGGATGGTGATAGAGCAGGACCTTATTTGAGAAAGACAGTCTCACGGGAATTCCAGACACTTTGACGTGAGAAAATGAATTCTCTCTCTCCATTAATGTACAGATTAAATCACTTACTTGAATATGTTTTTTGGGAAGTGAAGGGGAAAGCACGCTCAAAGAAGGGTAGAACAAATAGTCAATTTATCACTTAAAAAAGACTAAGCGGTTAAAAACAAATATAATGTCCTTGAGCGGTTGAATATTCTACAAAAGGTACTGTCTGCAATTTTTCCAAAAAAAAAAAGGCAAATTTCTTGCTAAACAGTCCATTTCTTGGGTTATGGGCTGAAATATTAAAAGTATTCAACCAACAAGAAATTCTTTGAGCCCAAATTGACATGCAACCTACACCCAACCCTCAACATCTAGCCCAAGTAGCGTATTTAGAAATGCTCTTATTCAAGAAATACTGGGAAATGTGGGGATCCCGTAACCAACTAATTTTTCAAAACATTCCCATCAATATCCCTCATAATCAGAAACATCCAAAGAATAACAAAGGGAATTTGCCATTGTAAACAATCTTATTCATTCTGAAAGGCCTTATCATCACGAACATTTTGTTAGATGGGCCCCTTCTAAGCATGCCCACATCAAGATAAATACTAATGGAGCTTCAAAAGGCAACCCTGGACTAGCTGGTACAGGAATCATCGCTCGGAACCTTCAAGGACAATTTCAAGCAGGTCTAGCTAAGCACATTGGACATGCTACCAAAGTCATGGCCGAAATCCAGCATACCAGAGCAGCTTTCCAACTCGCAGTTCAACCAAATCACTTGGTTTGGTTTGATTCGATTTCGCGATTCGACAGTTCGAACTTACACCCTTAGGTGAGGGTACTGACTTTAAGATTATTTGCAAAACAGGTCGTTGATTTGTTAAAAGAAAATAGTAGGAATACAAACATTTCTCTAAAAATTTAGGCATCAAGTATGTGAGGGTTAAATGGTAACATCACATGTTAATTCATGTGATATCTACCTAAGAGCACCTCATCGGGAGGTTCATTAACTTGTATAAAGTTTTTGCAAAACCTTTAGGCCTCGATTGGTACACGAAAATAGAATCAATTTTGTGGAATTAATTCTATGGAATCGATTAATAACGTTTGGTGGTTCAAAAGTTATATATATTTGAAATAGAAATGGATTACTAAAATCTTGGAATTGATCACAAAAATTTAAGGAATCCCAATCCTGATGAAAAAGGTGGTATTTGAATTCCTATTTGTTGGAATCTATGTAAAAAGATAATAATATCCTTCTATTAGGTCAAATATTTGCTTTATATTTATAATTTTATTTGATTTCAACTACATTACGACCATTCCTTTTTACTTTTCCTCGTCGTCATTCTTTAGTTCTTTTGGTCAAGTATTTATTCCTTTTGTTTCAAATGTTAAACTCTTTTTGTTTGAACAAATTTCATTATAACATTAGTTTTTTTATTTAATAAATTTTTCTTGCTTTATTAATATTAGATAATTTAATTTTTTTACCAAAATTGAAAAAGAAAGAATTTGTTATTTTGTGGAGTAGTATTAACGTTAATGTCTAATTTTTATTATGAAAACAATTAACAAGTACATGTCTACATTGGGGGGGTAATGTTGTCAATTACCTTAAGAGTGGCGCTAAACGCAGCCCCCCCTAATGCGCTAAACGCAGCCCCCCCCGGTGAAATTACTAACCTGCCCTTTTCTCTATTTTATTTTTAAAATTTTTAAAAACTAAATTTTAAATATAGTTTCCCCTTAATTTTAGAACATTTAAAATTGACCCCTAAACTATTAGTTTTACAGCCCCCTATAACTTAGCCTTTAGATAAGTTACGGCCGCCCCTAAACTTTCGGTTTATCAGCCCCCTACAACTTAGGCTCCCAAAAATTATATAATAGCCCCCTAAATTATACATTTAGACCCCTCAATTTTTTTAAAAGGAACGGATGAAATTTTTTTTTCATCTTTTCATCCACAATCTCTCTCTCTTTCTCTCTCAAGACTTTAAATTTTTTTGTCCAAATGTCTAATAATTCGGCTAATAACTCGGAAGGGAATCCAGTTCGACAATTCGAGGTAATTTTGTTTAAATTATTCAGTTAATATGTATGTTTTTTACTTTGTGTTAATTAAATTAAGTGCTTTGCGTTATTTGATTCGAAATTGTATATTTTTTGGATTAATTATTTCTGTTAAATAGACAAAAAAAAAAAAGGCTAGATGCGCCAGTACCATGCGCATGTACGGATGCCATGCGCATGGTACAAGCGCATGTTGCACGGTTTATAGCATTTTTATTTAAAAGGCTACATGCGCTGTACCGGCGTAAAATACTGTACATGCGCATGGTCTGGGCGCATGTACAGTATTTTATGCGCCTGGTACAGGCGCATGTAGCACTAAATTTTTTTTTCACTTTAACCCTTGTATTTGTCTATTTTTGAAACTATTGCAGTTCACCCCCTGAGTTTGTTAGTTTCGTTAAATTGTTTGTATATTTGCATTTTACCCCTTGAGATTGTTAATTTTGTTAAATTGAATTAAAATATGCAATTTACCCCCTGAGTTTGTTAATTAAGTTAGAATTTTGAGGTTTATGAAAATGTTACTCTTTCAATAACATTATGATTAAATATTTATTAATATCTTAATATTTAATTTTTATTTGATTTCTTAATAAATGAACCACTTTTACTCATTGCATTATTAAGTAATTTAGCTTAAATTTTTTTTTATGTGATTTATTAAATGTTACACTTTGTTTTTTTGTATTGCATTGTGCATTATGCTTAAATAATTATTTTCCCTCTTAATTTAACTTTGTTAACTTTTATGTTACATAATTATTAGTTTTCGGTCTATTAAATGAATTAATATAGTTGTATTATTTACATTTTGTTAATTACTATGAAATGTTGATTGTAATTGCTTAAACAATAATTATTTGTGGCCTATGTTATTTGTTTGGGCCGATTAATTGAATTAATTTTAATATTAAATTTTGCTTACACACGGTTAAATAATTACGGGATTGTTCCCTATAGATGAAACAACAATTTATCCGGATGTTAGCGGGTGCTTTGTTACAGAAACAATATTCCAGAGTTTAGTACAAGTGGGGGAATGGATTCTGTTTACAGGGCATCTCAATAACATGCATATGATGATTAAGCGGCACAGAAGTAGAAATGAAAGGAAAATTGTTTGTTTTGGATGCGAAAGAAGTGGGACTCCCAGAGTAACTGGAGATGCTGAGGCCAGCCAAAGAAAAAAACGCGGTTCAAAGAAAATAAGATGTCCATTTGAGGTTACTGCAGTTCAGCAACTTGGTGGTAATCTTTGGAAAGTGCACGTTGGTGAGAATCGTCGACACAACCACCCACTTACTAAGTATGGGCAGTGGCACAGATCGAGAACGTCACTGAAAGACGATTATGGAGTCGTTAAAGAACTTACACAAGACAATATGAAGCCGAAGCAAATTCTCAACCATCTGCATAATACAGATCCTGATAATGTTAGCTCGCTTCGTCAAGTGCAGAATTTGGTACAGAAAATAAAAAGGGATGGCATGGGTGAAGCAACACCAATGCAACATTTCTTCAAACGATGTATGACAATGGCTACCACCATTGGGAAGAATTTCAAGATGATGATGTTACTCGAAACATGTCATGTTAATGCACCCAACATCGGTGATTCGTTACAAAAGTTTCCTCAAGTTATCATTTTGGACTCAACGTACAAAACAAATAAGTATAACTTGCCGTTGTTGGAGATCATAGGGGTGGCACCGGAAAAATTTCCACATTGCTTTCGCCTTCATTCATGACGAGACCACCGATTCTTTCATGTGGGTGTTGGGTACGTGCAGCAGCTTGTTTGCACTTTTTGAGATTTATCCAAAGCTTTTCATCATCGACAGAGAGTTGGCTTTGATGAAAGCCATTCACATTTCTTTCCGGTGCCCAACATATGTTGTGTAAACGACATATTTCGAAGAATGTGGAGAAGCATGTGGTTCACGCACGAAGACTAAAGAGTTTTCTCCAAGTATTTATGTCTAGGTGGCATAAAATGGTTGATGCACGAACAGAGGAGAAATTTGAAGGACATCCTGCGTTGAGTGCAGTATGGGCTAACAAGTTTGGGTTAGTGAATTACGTGATGAGAGAATGGCTGAACCCATACAAGAAGAAATTTTTGTGCGTGGACCAAAGATATTTTACATTTTGGGAATACTACGACAAACGGGTATTATATTTGATTTATATAAACTGAAATGAATTTTTCTTTATTAGAATATAAACTATATTATACATTTTTATCATCTCATATTAATAAATGTGTCCAATATTTTGTCATCTAGGGTCGAGAGTACGCATTCGCAGCTAAAGAGATGGTTAGGCTCGGCCCATGGGGTTTCGACACAATATTCCCGAAGCTACACAGAATATTGAGTTACTGGTGAACGAGCTAAAGGCTCAATTCGAGCAATCGCGCACGATTGTCCATACTTTAACCGAAAAAGCTTCGTGTTTCGACAACTTTCGTGCAATGTATCTCATAAGGCTTTCGAGTTGATGGACGAGGAGTGGATTAAGCTAGAGACACTAAAGGAGGCTAACAAACTCGAAGGATATGGCATCGATCGATGCATTCTGCGATCGTCCCACGGCTTGCCATGTCTTCATGAGATGTTTGCGGCGCAACAAAACCTAATCCCGTTTGATCCCACGGATATCAATATTTTTGGAGGACGTTAGATATGGAGCGGCGAGGAATTATCCACGACGACGCAGGTGATGATTTGCTCGAGATCTCTTGTCGATATCGGTCCACAATCGAGATGTTGACAAGGTCGTGCTTTCTACCGGGATAGGGAATGTCATTCGTAGACACGCGTCGAGTTGGGGGAGCATGCTACGGATAAGAAACACAAAGGGCGCCTCCCAACAGAAGTCAACGAAGAGGGACCCATCCGATTGGGAATATGTCGACAAGCAATTCTCGGGTAGTCGGCGATCGGATCCGGATATCATGTCATTATCCTTTCCAAAGACAAAGTGAAGGACAAGCTCGCCGATCTACGAGTGCGATGACGGAGGTACGTTTATCACCGATTTTCCATACCCAACCGACGTTCCACATTGGATTCTAAAGTACATAATCGGCCATACTAACGTAAAGGGAGATGGGCATTGTGGTTTTAGATGTATTGCCCTTTGTGTGTATGGCGACGATGAACTGTGGGACTTGGTGAGACGCGAGCTAGTTCAAGAGATGTTCGAAAATTGGGAACTTTATTGGAGAGCTTTGACAAAAGATGTACTTATGAGAGCTGTTCGCATATGTGACTACCACGAGGCTACGGCTCCACAGCGACATTGGTTGTGTTTGACCGATCTAGGACGGTGGTTGCAACGCGTATCAACGAATCTTACGGTGCTTTTCAATACGCCGGGTGCTCTCATTTCTTGCCTCTACGGCCACGTCTTGGTGGACAAACAGCGCCAAGCGATACTATTACCCTTGCGCGGTTCATGGTGCATCTCATTTTATTAAAATTGATTTGAGGCACGATGCCACCCGGGTGGCCGGGGTGGCAAAGGATTTGTGATCCAAACATCCAGTGGTGGGAACAGCTATGGATTCCTCAAAAAGATCTCTATTGGTTTGAGTTGAGTCAAACTGTATGATATTTTGTTTGTTTGTTAATGCAATCTGTTTAAAGTCATATTTTGTTAAGTAGTTTTTTTTTTCTTAAATAAACTTCATTAGATACAATAAAGGAAGTCCTTAAACTAGAATATTACATCAATCCTAACATTTTAAATATAACTACATCCAATCACGGAGGTGGTGGCATATATCTACGATAGCTTGATCGAACTCTTCCTCATCGTAATTCGGTCACGCCGCGCGAGGCATCAAGTACTTGTTGAGCCTGGTTACCTAAATATTGCATTTTTGCAATACAAAAGTAGACAAAAATAGTCAAAACAAATATAAATAACAATAAATAATAAATACGCCATGAATATCTTGAAGATTTTAATACTCACAGCTGCTAGAGGCAACCGACTAGGTGACGGAGGTCCTTCATCAACGACATTGCTGGAATCAGGTCTGACAACCCGAGGATGAGATCGGGCCCTAAACCAATAATTTTAAATTGTATAGGGGGTATTTTATCTTACCTCCTCGGAGATATCGATCAAGTTGTCTCGGTACATATCCAAAGTACCGACTCCTGTTTCTCGACGTAGCCGTGCGCCAACGAGCTACGTATGGACTCCCAGTTTTCAACATGCCCGGGACTGAACTCTGGGAAGTACTCATATATCCAACCCTAAATCGCAAACATTTTAATAAATAATAAATTAAAATAAATACAAATGATTCCAAATTAATAAATTAAACCAACAAGTAAAACTTACTTCCAACAGAGTCAGACATCCAGCCATCTGCGTTGTATCTCGACGAGATGCTATACCGAGCTGACGGTATAGATATGCTAACGCAGCTGTGCCCCAAGCATAGTTGGGCACCTCCTCCAATGGGTCCAAGAACGGCAGAAGTTGTGAGGTGACGAAGTTTTGATTTGTCGACGAAGAGTGACGCACCCAACGTCCACAACAAATATGCGATCGCTTTTCTGGACCGACCATTGGCCCGTCCGTACCACACTCTCTTTGAATGGTGTTGAGCTTGATCAAGTGAGTCTTGAATTCAGCATCCACTTGGTCACCGTCCACCCTAATAGACCCCTATCCTCGGCCTCAGCTCAGAAAGGCTGCTTTCTCCCATAACAGGGAACCCAGCTACAGGTATTTGTAAAAGATACCAGACATCGTGGAGAGTGATCGTCATCTCCCCAAATGGAAGATGAAAACTGTTGGTCTCTGGATACCATCTTTCCACGAAAGCGAAATCAAAGGCATGTTCACGTTTGGAAACATGCATTTTCGCAAATGCGCCAAGCCCGTTGCTTCAAACTTTTACGTGGCCCGAAATTGTTTAAACTCCACTTATACATCCGATCGCCACCGTGGAGTCCGAGTAGAGGAGGTCTATTCATTAAACATAAAAAAAAAAAGTACGTAAATACATAGACGCATCAATAAAAATATAATTTCTATGTAATGACAAATATAATTCGAATTAAGTAAAAATTAGATATAGTAAAGATTACCATATGTCCGGTCCATAAAGCACATGCGATATGCCCAAGATAACCGATCAATAAGTCGATGATTTGGGGGCCTTCTTGTGGCTCCTCAACCTCCAATCGTCGGGGCCGATTCCACTACTAGTGCCAGCCCTACTAGGGTTAGGGCGACGACGACGACCACGACCACGAGGAGCCGGTTCGGTGCGGCAATATCCGGCTCAATATCGTCGTCCAACCGCTGAATAAAAGCTTCGTTACGACGTTCTTCCTCATTGGTCGTCGGGAGAATGTGAGTGATGTTCACCACGCCGAATCTCCCACCGAGGAGGTTGCATCAAAACCTACCCCAAACGGAACCGGAGTAGGCGATATCCGTGCCACCGAACAGGGTTGGGGTAAGTACGCCAGGGACGGGCGTCTCATCCATCGTAACTGTCATTGTCTTTGCTGCGGAGGTCCTCTCGCTCGTGCCGATGCAAAAACACGGCGATCTTTCGCCCGCCCTTCGTAGTCCAAACTATGCTCCATGACCCTCTTTCCACGGTCATCGACCATCTACATGAACAAAAAATTGATTTTAAATATATATTTATATATATATATATCATATTTATAATATTCGCATAATAATAATATAAGCATAATGCAATTGGGAAAAAGTGTAACATTTAATAAATCGCAAAAAAATTTAATATTATCAATTAATAATATTTAAATATTAATAAAGTGTAACATTTAATAATAATTAAGATATTATTAATAATTATTTAAGCATAATGCAATAATTAGGAATAAAGTGTAACATCTAATAAATCACATAAAAATTTAATATTAAGATATTAATAATTATTTAACCATATAATTTATCCAAAGTGTAACATTTTCATATACCTCAAAGTTTTAACTAAATTAACAAATTCGGGGTAAAATTGCATATTTTCATTCAATTTAACGAAACTAACAATCTCAAGGGGCAAAATGCAAAATTTCATAAATATTTAACGAAACTAACAAACTCGGGGGTGAAATGAAACAATTTTAAAAAATGACAAATACAAGGGTTAAAGTGCAAAATAAAAATTGTACCAACAAGCATGGCTTGTACATGCGCGCATGTACAGCCTTCATGCGCGTGTACAGCGCATGGTGCATGAAAATTTTTTTAATTTTTTTAATTAAATCGTGCAATATGCGCTTGTACCATGCGCATGACATACTGTACATGCGCATGGTACAAAGCATATACCCAAAAAAATTTTTTTGTTCTAAATGGTACATTATAACACAACAATAACAACACAAAATTCATATTTAACACAAAAATATTCGACAAACATATATATTCAAAACAAAAAACTAAATAACAAATTTATTTAATACAAAGTATACGAAAAACATACCTTTAATGCGAAAAATAGAGCGAGAGATGAAGGAATTTCTAGAGAGAGAATATGTTGAGTTTAGAGATGAACCGAAACTTGTGAGTTTGTTAGGTTAGAAGTCCTTTCTATATATAGAAAAAATTAAGGGCAATTTAGTAATTTTTTCAAAAAAGCAAGGACAATTTAGTAATTTTACGAGGTTGAATAGTGGGGCTGTAAGTTTCAAAAAGTCCAGGGGCGTTTTAAATTTTCTAAAATTAGGGGAACTGTAATTTAAAATTTAGTTTTTAAATATTTTAAAAATAAAATAGAGGAAAAGGGCAGGTTAGTAATTTGGGGGGCTGCGTTTAGCGCATTAGGGGGCTGCGTTTAGCGCGTATGTTACCTTAATTTTATCATTGCATTCCAAGTTGTATTGTTTCTTACCAAACGATATAATAGAAATTTGTACTACATTATTAATCGCATTTCTTATGTTACCAATCACTTTTTAGGAATCATCTTCTCATTTATTTCTGTAGAATCTCATTACTAGTAATCGATTCCACGGAATTGATTTCATTTCCGTGTACCAATCAAGGCCTTATACCACTGTGAGAAGATGAGGTGGAATGAACAGGAATGCACCACTTCACATTCTTCAACCGGTTGATGCACAGCTGACTAGACAAGAAAATGAATTTGGGTATACTGGGAAAGAATAAAATATTTAATAGTGGGTCCATGCTATAAAACTTTTACGGGTTTATATATAGTGAAAAATAGGTTTATAGTTATAAACTAATGACGTGGCAGGAGGGATAAACTTTTTGAGGAGTTTATTGTTATGGATGCTCTAATGATATGCTTGTCACCTAAATTTGTATAAAAAAGTTGTAAAAAAATATATATACATTCTGTAGATAAATTCTTCGGAGGTATCATTTTTCTTACCACTCTTTGATATAATATGTCGGACTTTCTTTGGGGTGGATTCTTTTTTGGGAAACCTCGTCTAACTTTGGTGGTGATGAAAGATTAAACATTATATGTTGAGAATCAATGGTCTCATTTTCAAAAGAATCTGTGCACACTTCAATATTTTCTTATTTTTATTCCCCAAATAGTATCAAACAAATCAACATACTCAATGGTCTCATCTAAAGCGATTTTTCAGTACTTTCATACGCACGTTTCAAAAATAACCCTCTAAATTGGTATTTTTAAAGCCCTTCGGGAAAACTTGGTAAATAATTTTTTGGTTTAAATATCAAACTGATCATCGTACTTTGAACTATTAGTCATTAACATCATTTTAATTAATTTCTTCCCTAATTTCATCATTCACTTCAAATTTGGAGTTACGTTAATGACTCAGTTTGATTCCATCAAGAATTTTGGAAGAAAAATGTTAAAATGAATTAACTTAGTTAGCATCTAAATAATCAAATAAAATTTTAAAAGATAATATTAATTGAACACTTCTAATCATAAAAAAAAAATGTAATTTTTCTCATCTAAAAATTAATTAATTAATATCTAACAAACAAAGTAGAATTTATGTAAACTTTAAAATAAACACAAATAAATAGAATAAATAAAGAAGACGGAGACAAAAATGTTAAACAATTGTTTCTTTAAATTATCTCCAAACTATTTTCGCTTACTAACACAAATTCAAGTAAAAGGTGAATAAATCAAAGATAAAAAGAGACTTTTTCCACGTTATCATTGTTTACGTTTTTTTTTCTCTCTCTCCCTTTTAATATTGTTTCCTCTAAATGATATTTGTTTGCAAGTTTTGTTTTTTCTCACTATGAATTTGCAGTTGTTTTTCTAGTCCTTGGCAAAATAAAGAGAGAAAAAATGTGAAAACAATGAAAATTAAAAAGAAAGCAAAATTAAAAAGAAAGGTGAAAACATGACAATATACGATGAAATGTTTTTAAGAAAATCTCTCTCTCTCTCTCTCTCTCTCTCTCTCTCTCTCTCTCTCTCACACACACACACACACACACACAAATAAAATTGTAGATAATTTAGAGATATTGTTATTTAAGGTTTTGATCTATACCTTTTTTATTTTATTCTTTTGGTTTGCGTGTTAATTCAAAAGCTTGTATAAATCATTTAGTACTATATATTAACATGTTAATTAGGTATTTTATACATATTTTAATAAATAAATACAACAAGGTGTTATATTAACTTTACTGTACACACACACACAAACACACACACACACACACACACACACATATATATATATATATATATATATATATATCAACAAAATTATTTAAGGATAACTTTGAGCTTTCGTTACGTTTTCTAACCAATTTTTTTAATGAAAGTGGATGAAGTGACCAACCTAACCGCAAAATTAAAGTGAAGTGATGATGAAATTGCAAAAAATACAATAAACTGACCTTAATGAATAAATGCTTAAAGTATGATGACCAATTTGCTATTTAAACCAAATTCTTCAAATCACACTTAAAAGTGCACTCAATATTGGTTCCATCCGTGGACCATTCTTAATTTCAGCCATTAGAGCCGTTTGATTTGGTTTGATAGATTTGATTAAGAGTGTGTCTCATGTGAGCTCTACTCTTCTTAGCCCACTAATACACATGGATCAGCCAAGACCTTTTTACGAAAATACGTATGATAGTTTTTTAAGTTTTGCCTTTGATTAATTAGTCGTTCAGAAGTCTGCATGCACTTCTTTTTGTCATTAGGCTTGTTTACATGTCGGCTAAGTTGGAGGTCTTCATGGATATGGATTGGATTAGTTGACCTGACTTTATGCAAAATTCCAATTTTCAGGCACCATCAACTTAAGACAAGTTAAGAAAGCAAAAGAGGAAAAACTAAGCCCAATATCTGGTTGCTTGAATGTGAACTGTGAAGGGGGATTCGGAAATAGATGCTTATGTGCTTAAAACCATTTCAGGGGGTCGTATTCATCTATAATGAGAAATTACACACACACACACACACACACACACACACA
Organism: Platycodon grandiflorus; assembly: GCA_016624345.1. NCBI lineage: Eukaryota > Viridiplantae > Streptophyta > Magnoliopsida > Asterales > Campanulaceae > Platycodon > Platycodon grandiflorus. The sequence continues at coordinate 22,162 of JACONP010000374.1, read as the reverse complement.
CACACACACACACACATATATATATATATATATATATATATAATAAAAGGGTACTAAATAATGACAGCATATTTGACATAGAATTTTCGCCGAATATATAAAACTCTCTTGTGGAGCCCTCGTAGTTGGTTCTAATGGTGCCCGTGACACTTCAGTAATCCATTAATTAGAACTTTCTATATTTCGTTTAATTACAAAGGCATTAAATGTTTCCCGTTTCAGGCAAAAAGTTCGCTATTCTATTTTAGATATTTCAATTAAAAAGTCAACATTAAAAGACCTAAAATGAACTTTTTTCTCCGTGTGCAAATCATATTATTGTTGTCAACTGAAAGTGAATGTGTTTATTTTTTCTCCTTTAAGTTAGTAAAATCAAGATGATATATTAGAAGAATTACTTTCTACGAGCTAAAATAGTCGTATGTTCGAATCACAAAGGAGAGAGTGGGAAGTATGGAAGAAGAAGGTTATCCTTCATTGCATAAAACATTCCTACAATATCTATTAATATTATTCAAGCAATTTTGACAAGGAAATTCGGGAAATCTAGAATGGAGAGGATCCCAATCCTTAGAGGTTATAAAAAGTTGAAATATTCACTCTTTAAAAAAAAAAAAAAAAAAAACAACCTACGATGTTAATTTGTCCAAAAAGAAGAGTTTCGTATCCAAATTTTAAGTTTCATATTTTTTCATTTTGTTCTTATCACACATGTCATACAAAAAATTATAGTATAACAATAGTGCAATTAAGAAAATTATAGATAACCAAAAGTACGATATTAAAAAATTTAATCTGTCAAAAATTATATATGCTCTTATATTTTTAGTATTTAGTAGCAGATGGGGCAAGTAAAATCTAGGGTGTCATTGCTACATGCTTGAAAATAAAGTTTTGCTCACTGTGAGGAGCTTGATCTGATGTCATAACTAACCTATGGTTTTCTTTTGCGTTGATTTTGGGAATTTTAGAGATCTAATCAACTAAGTATCTTTTTTTTGACATCAACTCAACTAAGTATCTACAACAAACAAAAAAAGCCATCGGTATTCTGATTGTATTCAAATTTTGAACATCTATGCTGTTATAAAGTGAAATGGTATCATCGAATTTACTACTTGGGAGATGCATTAGGGTTAAAATAAGTAGGTGATTTACCATGCTATGAATAATTGTTAAATACAAACATCAAGCTGATTCATGACCTCTTCAATTACGTTCTTTTAGAACAAAAATATATAGCTTAACTATGCATCACCATAAGTAACAAAGATGAGAATAGCTTCTACGACTGTACAATTATGGCAGCCAGTACTTCAATAGTTTTCAACAGCAGTACTGTTCCCTTACATCCGCCAACACTTTTTCCTCACAATAATATGCTATTGACACCAAGAACCTTCAAACTTAACTTTTAGTTTTTATTTTATTATTATTTTTTTAATTAATGATAATTGGTTACCTATTTATCTTTTTTGGAGACTCAAACTCATGACCTTTCGATTGTAGATGAATCATCTTACCATTTATGTTTCGCTTGATTGTTCCTTCAAACTTATCTTAATTCACTGTTTAAGATCAGAAATAATGCACAAATTTTACAGTAATATTGTTCGAATATTAGCTTAGAAAGAAGATAAATCCTCATATGCAAACTTCACCGAATTAGAACACGGCGATTTGCATTTATTACTTCACATAATAAATCCAAAACGTTGCCTACCAGCTAAAATCCCGAAGGCAAATATGGTTCTTAAACTTTGTTTATTACTCACTTTATCTCACAAAAATAGTCTTATTTGACAGGTCAATTTTTCCTAAAATTATAGTTTTATTTGTACATTCCTTAAATTATACTCCCTCTGTCCCTAAATTATCGTCTTCCTTTCCTTTTTTATCTGTCCCAAAATAATTTTTTTGTTTGAAAATTTTTCTTTTTAGGACATTACTTTTACCATTTTACCTTTACATTTTTCTCTACTTTAATTATGGGCCACATACATAGGACATTAAAGAAAAATTACACATTATACCAATATTAATAATCAAATCAACTATTTAGAGACAAACCAAAGAACATACTGAGATTTTTCTAAAAGAGACTATTTATTAGGAACGTACCAAAAAACAAACAGAGATATTTTTTGGGACAGGTTGAGTGTATGTATTTCTTTTTTACCATCAATTCCAAAAATAGCCGGCCCTCACCCCCCGTCCTCTCCTTGAACCCTATAAAACCCCACTCCCTAACTCCAAATCTCTTCACATCTACACAAAACCGTCTCCAACTACTATTATACTACATATCAAAACAACAGTTACGGATTTATTATTATGGCCTCCAAAAGCACTGCTTCACTAGCTCTCTTTCTCGCTCTCAACCTTCTCTTCTTTGCCCTTGTAAGTGGATGTGATTGCCCTAGCCCTAAGCCAAAGCCAAAGCCAACACCAACGCCAAAGCCAAAGCCAACGCCAAAGCCAAAGCCAAAGCCAACTCCAACTCCAACTCCAACTCCTTCCAAGGGCAAATGCCCTATAGACGCCCTAAAACTCGGTGTGTGCGCTGATTTGCTTGGTAGCTTGATTGGTGTAGTCATCGGTAAACCTTCCAAAACCCCATGCTGCAGTCTCATCCAAGGCCTTGTTGACCTCGACGCAGCCATCTGCCTTTGCACTGCCATTAAGGCAAATCTTTTGGGCATCAACCTCAATATTCCTCTTTCACTCAGCTTGCTTCTTAATGTTTGTGGAAAGAAAAGCCCAAGTGGCTTTCAGTGTTAAGCTACAGCCATTTCCCAAATTTACTTACTATTACTTATATATTTGCTTTTATGTTCTATGTACCGATAGAATGTGGTACAAAAAGTGCAGGCATGGTAGCTTCTCGCTTCCATGATGAAAACAAGGACTTGCTTGTGTGTATTAAATAAGAGATCCGCTTAGGTGGGTACATTGGTTGAAAATGAAAGATTAAGTACTGTATTATACCATTGTTATGTTCTTGCGTTTTAGTATGATTTTATACTCAGTTCTTCCAAAATGATATCTTACCTGTGAATATAGTTTGCGCAAGACTTGTATACAGTTATTCAAAATCTTGTAATCAAAGAGTAAACGCTTTGGTCAACCGAAAATAACGGGGATGTCATAGCATTACTGGGTCAGGTTCACCATCACTCTGGCCTTCACAGTTGTCAGGAGTCTCTAGCCCACAAGAATATGAACGAAAGCTTCCAAGCTACTTAACCTACTTGCGATTAATTTGATTATAGGTTCTTTTTATTGAGATCAACTCTAAATAATAATGTTACGAATTCAAATTTATTTCATAAGCCAAGTAGTGAGTTATGTTTCGAGGAGTCCTTTGCTTTGATGAAATGGTACATCTTTATCAACTAGAAACTCCCATGAGAATACTGGCCCTTTTAGATCACCTAGAATTGATAGATCAATAAGGAGAATCCAAACTTATAGTGTTAGATATTACAGATAGATGAGACGAATTCAAGCTTATTTTAGACACATTTAGATGAGGAGCGAGCTAGAACAAGGCAAAGATAATAACATGGTCCAAATGCAGACAGCAGACTCGCGTCAAAACACCGTTTTATTTATTTCGTTAAGAGTCATGGTAAGATTTTGATCTGAAATCGGAAGATGCTTCCATGAACTGGTCTTTTGTCGCAAGTAACTACGAGCATGTTTAAAGCAAAGGTCACTGTCCTGCGAAATCACTTTCTAAATAAAGTCATTCAATTTTGTTTCAAGTCTCTCTTTAATGTACTATGTTGAATTAGTAAATTAAGAATGACACTTTTAACAATTATCTGTACGATTTAGAAATCCTAATCAAATCCGAACGCGGTATTAAAAGTATAAACACACAGAACTATGGATCAGAAGCCTACTTACACAGCAAAAACAACAACAATAACAACAACAACAAAAACTATGAATAGGAAGCGGAACCTCTCAATTTGAGAGTTTTTTAATTTCTTTAATTTTTGTGTCATCCATCGGAGTAGCGTGCCAACATATTAATGACACTTCATCCAATGATGCAAAAGTTTTGGGGAAAAGTAAGAATATATTAGAAGTACAAAATTTGATATGAAACATACCAAATTTGCTACGAAACCACCAATTCTACTATAAAAGTACTCTCTCCGTTCTAAATTATTATTATGCTTCACTTTTCTTGATCAAATATGATTTTTTCAAATGTAAATTTGACGTATATTTTTAATTTTTTAAAAATTGTGAAACAAGTAATTTTAAAATACTACAAATTACATATTTTATAATTTTAAAACATATAAAATATAAAAGTCAAATTTATATTTAAAAATATATTATTTAACCAAAAAGTCAAACAAAATGATATCTTAGAAACGATGGGAGTATTAATTTCAAATTGAGGCATAGAGAGGACTCTCAAATTGATAGGATCCGTCTCCGCCAAGGGTTTAGGTATCATTTTTTTAATCAGCAAAAGTAATTTATATTCGTTGATCTAGTTATACACTAAACCACCCAATTTTAATGGTCGAAATTTGAGCTGATCTCTTTTAGATAATTTTTAACCGCTTATGTCTACGATAATTGTTTTCAACTAAAAAATTACTCTTTTGTTACGAAATGTCATTTATGCCCCCTTAAAAACACGGAACACTATGCATCACAATACAACAATTTTGTGCATCGCGATGCATCAGCCACACCCCTCCCCCCTATTTCTCACCATTTCCAAACCCATCGGCCACAAGTTTTATTCCCGATGCACATCTTTTAAACTTAATAAAAATATTAACTTTTATGATAACAATAGGAACTAATAAAAATTACAATTATTACAGTTTCAAAGTGTTGAAAAATTATTAGAGTTTGTGCATCGCGATGCACTAACTTGTACTCAAATAGTACTTTTTTGTGCATCACGATGTAAAATTTTTATTCCGATGCACAACTTTTATTCTCCGATGCACAACTTTTAAACTTAATAAAAATTATTAACTTTTGTGATAACAATAGAAATTAATAATAATTACAATTATTACAGTTTTCAAGTGTTGAAAAATTATTAGAGTTTGTGCATCACGTTGCACAAACTTGTACTGAAATAGAACTGTTTTTATGCATCGCGATGCACAATTTTCTATTGAATCAACAATACAATATTTTCGATGCATAATAGTGTGCATCGCGATGCACAAAAGTGTATTACTCATGCATGGTCAAATTTTTCAGCATGAAAGAGCTACTGATGCACAAAAGAGAAAAGAAGAGACGGATACACAATAAAAGTCCTTCTGTAGTCAACAAAAGAGAGCTCTTTTTTGCAAGAGAGTTATTGAATAGTAGCACAGTAGCACTTTTTTTTTAAAATAGCCCATCACTTTACTGATGCATAGTAACTCTTTTTTTTGAAATAGCCCTTCACAGTAGCTCATCTTTTGTTGACTAGTGAAGCTCTTTTTTTCAAATAGCTTGAGCTGATGCACAGTAAAATATATTGATGATACACATTTCTTAATACAAATTCACAAAATACATTGACGATGCACATTTTATACTTGACGATGCACATTTCTTAACACAAAATATATTGAATAAGTACCGTTATACTTGATGATGCACAAAATTATAATTGACGATGCACATTTCTTAACAAAAATTCACAAATTACATTGACGATGAACATTTTATACTTGACGATGCACATTGCTTAACACAAAATCACAAAATACATTGACGATGCACAATATTTTACACACATATGACGATGCACAAAATACACTTAAAAATGTTATATGTTGTTACGGGGACAGTTTTGAAACAAATAATCAATTTATCACTTAAAAGGGATTTCGGCGATTGAAAACAAATATAGTGGTGTTAAGCGGTTAAAAATTATTGAAAGTGGACAGGGTCCGCAATTTTTCCAATTTTAAACTCCATAATACTTCCCAAAAAGATACTCCTTATAAGACCCAATAAAATAAGCCTTAACTAAAGGGTAAAATTCGGGTCGGTTCCCCTTTAGAGCTCATTTAGCGTTTTAGTCAAAACGATTAAAAGCGCTTATTCTCGTTTCAATAGGTCGCTTTGTGTGCGGAATTTCTAGCTTTTTCCCCGATTTTAAAGCGAGGGAATAAAAGGCTGCGTTTTGACATAATATCTCAAACGCTTTTGTAAAGAAAAAGTCGCATTTTAAATAATCTGCGTTTTAAAAGCCGTGCTTTCAAAATCTGCGTTTTGAAAACGCTACACCAAACGGACTCTTAGACAATTTTCAATCACTAAAATTCACTATAATTGTTTTCAATCGCTAAAGAATATTTTTTTGCGAAATGTCATCTACGCCCTTTAAAAACACGGGCGTGCACGCTATGCATCGTAAAAATAAAAACGATGAATCGCAACACAACACGGTGCACATAAAAACACGGAAGCCCATCTGTGCATCACAAAACAAAGACGATGGACAAATTACCTTATTTACTTGCGTTGCACTAAAAGTTGTGCATCGACTAGAAAAACAAACTAATCCCCTTCACTTCAAAACTTACGATAAAAATACCCTTTTCACTTCAAAAATAAAGCAAAAATCTTAAAATCCTTCGAAAATTTTGTGAAAACTTTTAAAAACATTATCGTGAGTTACTATCAAATAGAGAAAAATGTCTTCTCAACTATAAAAGAGCACCACGAAGAAGGCAAAAACCACGGAACCAACAAAAACGAAGTATCGGGTTAGTATTGTGAAGAGTTTCAAAAGCAGTATAAATGTTATGAATCGTTTGTAGGGTTACAAATTTGCATAAAAACTAAATATAAAACATCGTTTCTATGGTTTTTTTCATCACGATGCACAAATTTTATGCATCGTATTGCAAACTTTTGTTGTTTTTGATGCATCGCAATGCATTATTTTGATGAATTGCGTTCATGAAAACATTAATACAACGTTTTGTTTTGGATTCAAATTTTATAAGTCACGAAGAAAAATGTTGCTCGTCCTGATGCACATATTGTCCATCACGATGCACAAAAGTATTTCATCACATCGAAAAATATATAATTAAAGTATATTAAAGTATTTCATCACGATGCACAAAAGTATTTCATCACATATTCCTCGGAGGCGCCGGCCTCTTGCCGGGACATCGAGCCATCACATCCAACATATCTCTATTGTGTGAAGTCATTATTAATATGATCCTCAATCTTTTGCAAGGCAATTGTTTATATGGGTAAAGATGTTTCACAAATTGTTCGTTATTCTGATATCCAAAACTTGTTGACACACAAAATGCTAGAGAGCAACATATGTATTCTAATTTACACACATTGATACTACTTTCACATGAAAAAAAAAAAGATATCAATATTACACTTGCGATGCACTTAAAAAGTGTGCATCGCAATGCACAAATTTACAATAAAAAAAATACTATTTTTGTGCATCGCGATGCACATCTTTTATTTTCGATGCATCATATTGTATTTGAATGTATTGTTTATTAAATGTAATGAATGAACTAGTTTCACATGCAATGTTATTTTGTTTTTCTCAGCTATATAACTTGCTTTTTTTTCTTATTTATTACAACATATAGATATTTAGACGTTGATTGTGAAAAATGTTCAAAAGAGAAAAGAAAGACCTGAAAGGTTTTTAGTTCAGCTTCTTGGGTAATATTATTATAATCATATTTCTTTACTATATAAGTTTCTTAATTGATTGTTGTAAACTAAATCTGTTTACATTACGTTATTTAGTTGTACGTGACACGACAGTCAACCGTCGGCATATTCAAAGGTATGATTAAAATGCACGTCGACGACAAGTTGGAGGAGGCTATAAACCATGATCTATTAATCTTCCCAATAAACACACCAGGGCAGGGTGACATGCAAATTGGTACTTGCTTGCATTGGACCCTACTGGTGTTTTATGAGAATGATAATAAATGTGTCCTCTACAACTCTTCCATCCAAAAAAAAAGAAAAAAGACTGGCACTTGGAAGGAACTAAAATACTCGTCAGTAATGTACTCATGTCTCTATTAACAATACAATAAATAATCAACTTATACTTGTTTTTGAGTAATTTCCACTACAGATATCATATGTTGAAGAAAATATGAAGGCATTGATCTCTGTATCGCCATCAAAGCATACCAACGATTAAGCCAAATATGATGTCTGCCCAATAAGCACATGTCAAACATCACCCCAACAAGCAGTTGAAAGTGATGATTGCGGGGTAATCATGTGCATGTTGATGGAAAGATTGCTCCGAGACAAGCAATTGCCAACGAAATTTGACGCTAGTGAGTGTGCAAACTTCAGAGCCAAAATGACTAATGCAATGATTTTTTACAGACAAAATAATTAAGAAACAATACTTTATTATTAATAACATTATATTTTTCGTGTTATTCATCTCTTTTTATGAATTTGTGCTGATAAACATTGTGTAATTTCTATCTTTTTTGAAATTACAGTTGATGATGCACAAAAATTATAATTCATGATGCACAAAAAATTATACTTAAAATAATACTGTTATACTTGATGATGCACAACATTATACTTGACGATGCACAAAAAATTATGAAATAATAATGTTATACATTGATGATGTACATTTATTACCACAAAAATTGAAATAGATCTTGTTATACTTAACGATGCACAAAATTATACTTGACGATACATATTTCTTATACAAAATTACGAAAAAATTAACGATACACATTTTATAATTTTTATCACAAAATATATTGACAATGCACATTTAACACAAATGACAATGCACAAAATATATTTTAAAAACTTAGATGTTTATACATAGATAGTTTTAAAGAAGATAACTAATTTATCACTTAAAAATACTTTAATAGAATGAAAATAAATAAAATGAACGGTTGAATATTTCACGAAAATATCGGCCACAATTTTTCATAACTAAACACCACATGCTCCAAAATACACACGTCTAAAGTCCAAGAGGCCCGCATCTACAAAGGCCTAAAGGAAACAAATAGACCCTAACATTAATCAGTAGAAACAAAATTAATACACCCTTCCCCAAGCAGCCGTCATTGTTGTCGACGATGCCACCACCTCTTATCACCAGATGCACCACCCTAAAACAAAACACTCTATAGTATGAATGTGATATTCATTTTTATAAGTTAATATGTAACAAAATTAAATCAAAATTTAATATACTTTAATTATATATTTTTTAAATCTCATTTATTGAAATTTTTATTAAAAGTACTATAGATTACAAATTTTATAACTTTACAAAAATAACCAAATTTATGTAAATTTTCGGTCAAACTTTAATTAAGTTAACAAAAACAATCAAAAGTAAACTATTTAATTCGAATAGATGAAGTATAAATACTTTGTCCCCACAAAAAAATGATTTAAATTGAAGATTACTTGCTATCATATTTAATCTCAGATTAGACTCAAGTGGTGGGTTGGCGTGATCACAGTCCGGTTTGATATATTTTTTACCAAAGAAATAGAGAATCGAATCGGACCAATATTCGACTCTTAAAATATTCGAACTAGAATCAAATCAAGATATATGGGAACCAACATTTTGGTCCGGTTCTAATTGGTTCGATCTTGCAAATTTTCCGGTTCGAGGGAATAAACCCTTTTTATTTTTAAGGCAAACAAATAATAAATTTTAATATTTCATACGACAATTAAAAAGTATTCAATAATATTAAAACGTTGAAAATACAAACAAGGTCACAAAAGAAAAAAATAAAGATAGTACATTGATCATTCAACCGTTAAAAATGTTTGAGCCATATATTACAATTCAGTTCATGCAATATAAACTAAAATAAGAAAAAAGTAGGTTCGGCAATATTAAGTTTGTGCAATATAAACTAAAATAAGAAAAAAGTAGGTTCGGCAATATTAAGTTTGTGTTTGTGCGTAAACGGTAATTAAATGAAATATCACTAAGTATTATTTTATACCTAGGGTTTGGGTTAGGGTTAGAAAATAAAAATTATATTTTTTAAACATTAATTTATTAATATATATAGATTATATAATTATATTATATTTATAATATACATTGGTGCAGTCGGTTCGAACCAACCTTTAATTTTTAAAATCGGGATCAAACCAAATAATCGGTTCTACTAAAAATCGAACCAAAACAAAACCAAAAGTATTGATTTGGTCGGTTTTAGAAAAAAGCTGTTCACCCCTAGTGGTGGGTATCAAATGAGTGGAACCTACTTCATTTGTTTCTTAAAATCGATACTTTCTTCGTTCTAAAAAATTAGTCCATTTTTCCTTGCTGATTTGTCTCAAAACATAATTTTATTTATAAAATAAAATAAAATTATATTGTGATTTTTTTCAAAGTTTAAATATGTATATTTTGTTAGGACCGAAGAAGTAACACAATATCGAGAATTGATTAAGAGAACTTTCTCCAAAGAAAACTAGGAATTTTTTGGAACTCTGACAATTTGAATAAGGGATCCTCTTTTTGGGATGAACGAGGTATGAAATATGGTACTCTCTCAGTCCTAAAATGAGTGTCTATATTTTAATTTTTTATTAAAATTAAAAGAGTTGACTTTTAGTCTATTTTAATAGCATTGCAAGTGAACATTACGATATAATAGTTAGCAAAGGTGAATTTAATAAATTTATATAAAAATGAATACTCATTTTGATGCAAAACAATTTAAAAAATGAACATTTATTTTCAGACGTACAAATCGTTTAATATATATAATTCTTGAGAAAATTTTACGAGTAATGTCCAAAGATGTCCCTGTTAGTTTTATTGTTGGCTTGGCCAAAGGTTTCTGTGGCAGCCCTTTTAACTTTAAGCCCAAACCCTAGGCCCGTTCTCTTTGGCGGCCCACCCGATGCTTGTGTAAAATCGGAAGGAGTTTCCAGGTCCTTCCTGGTGAGCTCCTGTTTGCAGCCATCATATATAATGTTTTACTCCCCCTTACATCACAGTAGAGAGAGAAGAAGAAAAGTAGATCTAGGGTTAGATCTTTGGGACCTTTACATCAGCCATATCTCACCTATCTCTCTCACTGCCGTGCGACTCTCTCTCTAATCTCCTCTCTGTGTGAATGTGTGAGTGGTGAGTGTGAGAGCATACACGGGTTGGGTTCTTAAAGGGGTTTCCTTCGGTGAGCTGGGTTTTTCACAGTGAGGTTGAGAGATGTTGTAAGGGTACTGTCGGTCAGCTTTTTCTCTGTGGCCACCGGAGGAGTTGGGGTGTTATTCTGGGAAGTTTTCACCGGAACAGTGTGTGTCGTGTTAGAGACATTAGGGGCTCGATTGGTGGACTTGGACTGAGAAAGGGTTACTGAGCCTAACGACGCTTCAGCCTAGGTGTTTAACACCCGTGACGGCGAGTCGGTGATTTTGACACTGGCGTGCTCTTACTCGTTTCATTCTCAACGTGTTTTACCTCCTCTTGTTTTCTGTCTAACATGTTACTCTGCTTATTGTTCTGCTCTGTTTTTCACTTATAGGTTGTAAGCATGGAGGTTTGATTAGTTTCTTAGTTGACAAATCTGTTACCCCCCTCCCCCCTTTTTGTTTGTAATACTCAAGCGTCTAATGAGGATCTCATAGTTTATATTAGGTCTCCATTATTGTAATAATAGTCTGGTGGTTGTGCTTCGATCTAGTACGTTAGAGGGTGAAATCGACTCCCAACAATCCCGTTCCCTCATCTGACCACCATAAATGATTTTTTGAGGTGATTTTAAAAAACTCCCACCAACCCAAAACTCGTCACATCAATCCTCCTCCTCCCCCTTAATTACTAAACACTTCCGAAAAACACCAATTCCTCCTTATTCGACCACCTCCACCGTCACAAAAGCCCCAACCACATAAGACATACTCCTTCCGTTCCAGGTGAATAGTCAACTTTTGATTTTTTTTTGGTCAACTTAATTAAAATTTGACCGAAAATTTACATAGATTTTGTAATACCCCGACCCTACTTCACTCCTAGTTAACTCATAATCACTTCGTATCGACCTTGAAACCCTTAGAGTGTGAGATGTCATGCTAGTGATTCGTGACGTGTTAAGTTATAACCCGTGTTCGGCACTTGATTAACCCATGACAAGTAGTGAATTATTTCCGTATTCGTTCGAGACCATTCCCGACATCGATTAGCGTTTGTATACATCGTATAACCCTCATGTTTGTTTGACCTTCTCTTGGTTGAGACTCCTTTATGATTGGCAATCATATCAATCTTGTCGTTAAACCGTAAGTCGAGTTGATTCGTATGTAGTTTCATGTGTTTATTTTCGCGTACGAGTGACACTTGTGTTGTTCATCCTTCAAGCCTCATTGGAGAATGATTTAGTTGAGTTTTGGATGTGTTTTGACCTTTGTATGATGTTAGAATCAGCCTAGGATCACTTCGGGACATTTCGGGATCAAACGGAGACATTTTTGGAAAAACTACTCAGTGCCTTAGCCCTATGCGGCCGCCCTAGGCTAACTCACATAGAATTGGTGAACATTCTGTCATCTATGTGGCCGCATTATGCCTTGGCATAGTGCCTATGCAGCCGTATTATGCCCCTGCATAGCCACGAACTCTGTTTTGCCTGGTTTCGTTCTTTCTTGGTTTTTGATATTTTTAAGTGGTTTAAAATGCTCAGACAAGCCCGGGATTGGACCAAACACTTACCCATGGATTAAATAAGAGAACCCAATCCATTCTCCCTCATTATTTTCCCCTAAACTCAGTTGGTTATAGAGAGAGAAAGAAGAGAGAGAGGAGAGATAGTAGAGAGGTAAAATCGCGATATCTTGGGCGTTTGAAGTCGGATCGACGAACCGTCTTCACCGTAGCGTAAAGGGCAACAAGAAGAACATTTCTAGGTGAAGAGATTCCATGATCTGTTGGTGTATCATGAATCCCTCTTCTTCTTCCATATTTCTAGAGAGAGAAAGTGAGTTTTAGATAGAGAAGCTTAATTCGAGCTTGGAACAAGCGTGGGTTCGACGATTGGACTCCGTAGTTGCATAGAGCTTGTCAAGAGCATCGTTTCTACCCTATAAACACTAAGCCTCTTCGGTGAAATCGCGATGTTTGGTAAGTAACTATAATGTTTTATGTGTTTATGAGTTGTATTAGAAGAGTAAAGCATGTATAGGTTGTGTTAGATGATATTCTTTATGTTTATTTCTTGGAAGAAACATGTGTTGGTTGCTCCAAATGATGTTATGATATATTAGTTGTTCATTTAAGTTGGATATATTAATTGGAGAAAGAATTGATGATTTTTGGGAGCCAAATACATAATTTTTGAAGTAAGTTTTGTCCCTGTTTTGAACTATCTTTGGGAAAATTTTGGTACAAATCTATTATTGAGAATTCGTTGAATTTTAGATATGTTATTCCTATGTATGTTAAGTAGTTCTTTGTAAATTTCCATTGAATTCGAGGTCGGAAGTACCTCAATTGCGTTATTTAATCATCGCTGCGCTGAGTGGTCTGTTAATAAGAAAAACTGGTTTGTAGCACTTACTTTATGTGACCATAAGTTGATGAGTACAGGTCCAAATGAGGTAATTCGAAGTGGTAAAATGTAGTTTAAGATGTCTAGTTTCTAAATATGGAATAATGGTAATATTTGGAGTTTTGTATAATATTTGGTGAATTTAATGGTACTAGTGTGCAGTCCTGAATATATGTCAATGTATTGTTGATATTGTTGTTGTTAGTCTCCAATAATTAGAGATTCGATGGAAGTGTAATTGTTGTTGTGGTTGTTGTTGTTATTAATAAATATCAAGTATTAATAACTCACTGAAATTTTGTAAGTAGTTGCTCGCGATGAACTTACGAGATTTTTAAGGGTGTAAACATACCAAATATGAAATATTGCAATTAACGTAATTAATTAAGGACCATACTATGGTTCGTCCGATGTAACGAAAATGGGTAATGACTCTAGTGGTGTCAACATGAGATAGTATATTTATATTTAAGAACTATACGAGCTATATACTAGTCGTGACTAACTCGGCGGAGTTAAATAGGACGAAATAAATAAACGTCGAATAATGTGTAATTTTTATTAATGTCTATAATCGACTCTACGGAGTTGAGTAATCGGTAGCATTAATCCCTACATGTGATATATTAGTTCCTTAACATGTGGGATGACGAATTGATGGGTTTATAACTTAGTAAGACTTTGACCCTGGTTGACTTAGTCAAACATTAGTTGACTACAAGTTACGTTGAATAATTGAGCTATGCTCTTGTATAAACAAGTGTTAATGATTTATAGTTGCCTCTTCAATAGAGTATATTGAGTGAGTATAGAATACTATATGGATCCTAAGTTGATCAGTGTAATGACTATATATTAATTAATGGTTGTAAGAACGAGTAGACTTACCTTATGTTGGGGTTATGTATGTGTCTAGCTAGCACAGACACTGTTTGGTGGTTGAGTTGTACAATAGGCCTACTTTGCCTATTGCCTTGTTTAGTTTACATGTTCAGTGATTATAGACATGATGTGATTGTTCTAGTATGAGATAAGACAATCATCATACTTTGATGATTGACTGTAGGACAGTTATCCTACTTTGATGATTAATTGTGTGTTTAGTATTGTAACACCCCGACCCTACTTCCTTCCTGGTTAACTCATAATCATTTCTTATCAACCTTAAAACCCTCGGAGAGTGAGGTGTCATGCTTGTTAAGCGTGACGTGTTGAGTCGAGGACCGTATTTGACTCGCGTTTAACTCGTGGTGAGTTGCGCTTTGTTCCTTTCTCCATTTGAGACTATTCTCGACCTTGATTAACATTCGTGTACGATGTTCATTTTTCCCCGTCCCATTGACCTAATATTGGTTTAGACTCCTTCACGATGGATGATCACGTTGATCTTGTCGTTAACTCGCACACCGAGTCATTTTGAGTGTTTCGTATGGCCCGATTGGTACTCAAACCTTTATATGGTTATTGCGTGAATGTTACGTTGAACTTCTAGCGTTGTTTTCGGACCTTTAGAACCTTTCTCGAGTATTTCGACCTTCCCAAAGACTTAGAATCACTTCGGGATCATTTAGAACCATTTCGGGGGTGTTTCGGAGCATTTTCGGAGAGTTCGAAGAATCTGGACACAAAGCGATCGCCCTGGGGAAGACAAAGCGATCGCCCTGTGACCAGAGTACAAAGCGATCGCCTTGATTAGGGCAGGGCGACGCCTGCCCGTCTCTGCTCGTCGGTTTTCGTCTTTCTCGGTTTTAACATTTTTAAGTGGTTTAAAATGCTCAAACAAGCCGGGATTGGACCAAACACTTACCCATGGTATTAATAATAAAACCCAACTCTATTTTCTCCCTCATTCTCACCCCCAAACCAGAAAATAGAGAGAGAGTCTAGAGAGAGAAAGGAGAGAGAGAGGGAAGAATTCGCGATATCTCGTTCGTTCGGAGTCGGAATTGCGAGCCGTCTTCGCCGGAGCGTAGCTAGCGACGAGGGGAACGTTTCCAACCAAATGGATCGTCCGATCTGTTGAGGAATCACCACCTCATCTCATCTCCCACGTTTTAGAGAGAAGTGAAGTTTTGAGAGAGAAAGCTTGATTCAAGCTTGGTTCGAGTTGGGAACGTCGATTGGACTCCGTAGCGGCGTAGAGGTCGTGGAAGAGTACATTTCCACCCGAAGCCCTTGGATTCGTGGAGGAATTTGCGTTGTGAAGTAAGTTACTAATCTCCTTCTTAGATTTTGAGCATCGTAGAGTAGTATCGCGATGTTTATGTGCTATCTATGTGCATATGAACTCCTACATGTTATACTTGTTCAATGTGATACTCTAGCATGTTAAATGATGGGTATTGATGAATTGTTGTTAATCTTGTGGTCTCGAATGTTAGAGACTTGTGGAGTTCATTGTGTACACGTTGTTGTTGTTATTGCGATGATTGTTGTCTCCGAGTAGTAGAGACTCCTCGAGATTGTGTCGTGATTATTATTGTCGTTGTTGTTGTTGGCATTATAGTCGCCGATGACTTGATTTAGTTCTACGAGCATGTGTAGTCCTTTGAGATTTTTATCGTTAGAACTCTCACGATGACTCGTGAGATTTATATGGGTAACATATACCCCGAATGTTGATTATTTTGGTTGACACCGTTAACTAAGGTTAATGTTATGGTTCATCCGAGGTTTAGTTATTGATGACCAACTCTAGCGGCGTTGTATAAGACGTAAAGATTATACGTCGTGTAATGTGGTAATGTGTAGTATAAACCTATATTGGTTGTATTGTAGTCTCCTACGGTGTAGGATGACAATTATTGACATCATGACCCGATGGAACTCGACTTGGGTTGACTTGGTCAAACATTACCGACTATGGTGTGCGGTGAATCGTTGACTTAACCTTACGCCTTAGCAAGGGATTAATTATCCACGTTGGTCTCCCTTAAGTGTTATCGTCTAGTGATGCCCATAGTACGCGACATTTCATATGAGACGAACAGTCTCAATCATCGGATCTCGAGTTAGTTATATTCTAGGTAGTATGACACGCCTTGGGCATCGTTCCATTTCGGGCGATGTGACTTGTAGGGTCGTAATATATCTAATATACGACGGAAATGAGGTAGATTATACATACATGAGATGGAGTGTATTGTGACCGTGGAATACCGTAGAGGTCTTAAGTTGTACGTGTTAGTAGCGTATCGAATTATGATTGTAAGTACGAGTAGGCTTACATATATGATGATTGTTAAGTCTAGCAATGGCGGACTAAAGTGATTTGGTGTATTTGTGGTTGTTCTAGTAAGCAATAGGACAATCATCCTACTTTGATGATTGATTGTGTGTTTAGTATTTACAAGCACATTATGTTGATTTAGTATGTGATTCAATAGAACACATTATGGTTTGATTTCTTTGGGTTGTGATTCAAGAGAACACATCACGTTTTGGTTTATTAAGTTGTGATTCAATAGAACACACTTAGACTAGTTTGGCATGAGTAAACATCTACTTGTGCATTGCATAGAGTCCAGTGGCATATGTGCATGGAGGTGTATTGGCTCGGTTATGCGGGAGGCAGGGCGTAATAGCCGAAGGCCATACATCAGGCCTCGCCCTACCGTTGGCCACGGTAGGGGTTTCTCTAGTCCCACGGTTGAACGGAATAAACGGTGCATTGTCGACATTGTTTTGTATGCATTGGGATACGGACACCGGTCCTTGTGATACCTATAAGTGGCTAGAGCCGTATTGTCTCGGGTCGTAGGGGATCGAGCGATACGTCGACGTGGATACAGAAATGGTCCACCACGGGTACTTGTAGATCGTGCTTGACGCGATCGGGTACATTTATCGTTGGGTACTTGTAGATCGTGCTTGACGCGATCGGGTACATTTATCGTTGGGTACTTGTAGATCGTGCTTGACGCGATCGGTACATATATTTTCTTGGGATACGAGCACCGGTCCTCGTGATTTGTGTACGGCGGCAGCCAGACAATCATCTATCTACGTTTTATGTTCGGTATTGAGAGATGTGTCCATCGGCCAGCACGATTATTTATTATGGTTCTCTGGAGCAAGAGCAGAATCTATTATCATTATTACCTTGTTGGATAGCGGCAGAGGCATCCTTGACAGCTCCGTGGGCGCGCACGATCGTTACTACGGCTTCATGGAGCGATAAGGTCGGAAGTGTTTCAAGGGATTTCGGAGGTGTACCTCGAATCCACCGTATCCACCTTTATGTGTTTACTTACACTTTATGTGCTTCCTATATGATCGAATGTTGGTCGTAGTCTCCAACTAGTGCATGACGGTTGGCGGACCGAGCCTCTCGTGAGTATAGGGTTGGTTGTCTTATGTGCTACAACCCGTTTATTTTCCTATTATTCTTATGTGCATAATGCCATGCCATATTGTTTCATTAGTAGCTTATTGGGTCATTCGACTCATCCCTTCCATATTTGTTTTCCTTAGTTGCGGGATATGTTTCGGCGCATGAGGCCCTAGTTCGAAGATCCTCTAGTTGTATTTAGTTAGTATTTTATATTTATTTCATGTACTTGTGAGGTCGTGGGTTAAACCGAGTTATGTAAACTTAGTATGTCGGGTAGAGATTCTTGTATTTTCTATTCTTGTTTTTGGTGCCGACTTGTGGAGTCGTGCGGTTGTATAACTTTTATAATTCTAGTTTTCTTAGTTGTTGTGGCCGTGTGCCCGTTGGTATTTTACTATTGGTGTTTCCCAGCGTTGGCTCGCTGTTTGTAGTTGTTGTTGTTCTCGGCGTTTGTTTAGTGGAGGTTATATTTATGTTGTTGGGATTTTGTAAATCGAGCTTTGAGGCTCAAGTTCATTCGTTACTCGCTGCCTTGTTTTTAGTATTCATTGCTTTGGTTTTGGTTTCGAGCTTTTGTGGCTCGCTTTATTTAGTCTTTCTTCGGTTTGGCGCTCAGAGTTGGGGTTCAACATCGAATCTCGGACTCGGTCGTCACAAGTATTTACAAGCATATTGAGTTGATTTGGTATGTGATTCAATAGAACACATGATGATTTGTTGAGAATGACGAGTAAATATCTACTTGTGCATTGCATTGAGTCCAGTGGCATTCTTGGTAAAATTATGGTGGGACGATGTATAGTCTTTATGAATGTATTTCGTAATCGCCTGGTCGCCGTGCCGGTTTGCACATACCCTCACGTTGACCGTAGGTGGGATGTAGCCCCATTGTTGTAGCAATACGCATGACTTTGGTTAGCTATTGAACTCGATGGTATTAATCGGGACGTCGATACTACGTACACGGGTATCGAGGCACGTTGTTTTCTCGTGTATTGCAAGAGCAATGCGAAGTTGGAAGAAAGAGAACTAATATCCTTTATGATATGGCTTATTTAAGTTGCACTTATGTGAACATCAAAGTGCTATGTGATTCATGTGACTTATATATACTTTTGATATTATACATGTTCAGTATGGGTATAAATGTCATTACTATGTTATTCTTAATATTGAGCATTATGCCATGTCATATAATCACATGTAGCAACTTGTCGATTAATTGTTAAGTTGGACTCATTACCCAGGCTTGCGGGTTTGTAGTTGAGATGTTAGGTAAGTCGGCGCTACCTAGACTAGTTACATGTAGAGTCTTGATTTATCGTTGCATTCATACTCATAACATACAATACATTATAGTAGTATACGTGGTCTTGTAGACTCACCCTTATTGTGTTGACTCTTTTAGATTGCAATCAAAGGATGACATAGTGAGGTCGGTGAGACTTGCGGGCTGCGATTGATCTTTGGGTAGTTGCTTTCTGAGCCTGTTTATATTTATGTTTCTTAGTTCGGTGAACGATGGTTGATGTAAAGTTATGTAAACTTTACTAATTATGGGTAGCATTGATTTGTAACTCTTTTTATTGTGGTATTCTTTTGGAGCCGATACTCGATGTCGAACCGTTTATTATTGAAATTTTTCCGAGCATGTTAGCTCGTGGGTATTTAGTGTTGTTGTTTCTCCGGCTTTTGTATTTAACCGTCGAGGTTTATTGTTGGGATTATAGTAGTATCGTTCTTCGGCTTGTGTTTGGCCGTGAAGGTTTTCTAGTTATGGTTTTGTTATTCGAGTTTTAAAACTTCGATTTTATTTAGTTGTGGTTTTCCGCTGCATAGTTTTGGTTTTGAGCTTGTGTAGCGTTCACTTGTAAACTTTAGTTGCTTCTTTTAGTTTGGCGACCGAGTTGGGGTTCAACACCGGATCTTAGACGACCCGGGCGTCCACAGATTTAGTTGTTATTACAAAGTTATGAAAGTTGTAATCCATAGTATTTTTAACGTAATTTTTAAGTAATGAAATTTTATTTTCTAAAATATAAGTAATGTAAAATTTAAATTTGATTTTGTCACAATTTTACTTTTAAAAATGGAGAATGGATTCTTTACATGGAATGGAGGGAGGAAATATTTGCCGAATTTTCATTCCCTAATTAATTTTCGGTAGTCAAAACTCAATATGAATGACATAACACATTGAGTACGTAACACCTTTGAATGTGTTCGATTGAGGGAAATCAGAGTATTCCAGTGAGGGTGGAGTCATTGATGGGGATGAGGATGGTGTTTTCTGAACCAGAGGAGGTTGTGTTTGAGTGGATTTCTTCGAGGTTTTTGCTCTTAACCTATAAAATAATGAGCAAACTTAAGAATAATATAATCTTACACCAGGATATTAAGAATAAAAAATAATGGTAATGAATAGAAATTGATATTTCATTTCAAAATTAAAGTAACACAAATGGCTTACAAACACTTCAACTACTATAAAGAAGGGAACGAAAAGTTACCTTACACTTATTTCACCACCCACCCTTTAAGTACAAATTCAAAGCAAAAACAAGGTTGTTGTAAGAAATAAAAATGATAAAAATTTAGGGAAGTTGATCAATTAGGCACATTGGAAGCCACTTGGGACTTTCTTTCCGCAGTTATTAAGAAGCAAGCTTAAGGAAACAGGAACGTTGAGGTTGATGCCTAGAAGATTTGCTTTTATGGCAGTGCAAGGCAGACAGCGGCCTCGAGGTCCACAAGGCCGTTGATGAGACTGCAACATTCTTTTTATTTGGAGGGTACCGATGACAACATTTACCAAGCCGCCGAGCACATCGGCACATACCCCGAGTTTTAGGGTGTCTGTGGGGCAATATTTGTCCTTGGAATGACTTGGAATTGGCTTTGGCTTTGATTTTGGCTTAGGATTATAGCAAGTGTCACATCCACTTACTAGGGCAAAGAAGAGGAGGTTGAGTGAGAGGAGGAGAAATAGTGAAGCAGTGAGCTTGGAATTCATATTGCAAAACCCTAATTATTGTTTTGCTGGGATAATAGAGGATATATTTTTCTGCACTGGTGAAGAGATTTGGAGTTAGGAACTGGGTTTTATAGGGTTCAAGGAGGGTGATAGTCAAAATAATATAAAGTGTGCCTATGGGATTTTAGCTGGCAGGCAGAAAGCGCATCTTAGGCAAAGATTTGTATGCATGTGAAGTGGAAACTATGGCAAATTGCCATGATGGATCCTTTAAATGTGGATCTGTCTTTTCTTTCAGTTTGACAATCATTCTAGCTCGTAAATGAGATCTATTTGCAATATTTGTGAAACAAAACATTGAATTTCTTGTCAATAGCCCAAGTAATTGTCTGCCGGTTACATACTAGAAATTAAATCTTGCAGGTTAATTTGTTTACCACTTATTGCGGGAGTTAGTTTGATGTCATACAGATTAAGGAAATTGCATGACTCATGTCTTTCGGGGTTGTGAACATGTTAATATATAGAGGTAGGATGTTCACTGCAGTCGTTAGTACAAGGAATTTGCGTGTCTCGAGTCATACCTCGATTGAAGAATTTTGCTCGCATATGTGAACATGCAATTCATGCCAAGTCCAGTACGTGTAAATGGAGTCTTTGTTAGATTTTATGTATTTATATCGTCATTTATGTAAGTTTGGATCGATATATAACTATTTGTTTGAAATAAGCTCCATAGTTACCGAGAGAAATTCAAACTTCTTGTATTCTTGTATGCAGTCTAAACATATCAAAAATACTAGGTTTACAATTACTTACAACTTTGATAACAACTTTACATGTAAATTTTTAAGGTCCGGTAGAATTGTTAACTAGTGGTAGGACTAGTAATTGTAAACCTATAGCAATGTTGTAAACTTATATTGGACAATGGTCTTCGTTCATAATCATATGGACTTCCAAATAGAGTTGTATTTCAAAAGTTTAAGCTTCAAATCTTCATAGTTTTTCAATTTTTTTTCTTTTTTTTTCAAGATATTATATTTATTTAATGTGCTTAGCTCATTAACAAGATATATAGAGGATCAAAAATATAACATTAAGAAGTTTAACTTATTAAAAAACTACTTCCACAAAATCGATCTTTGAAATAAGAAAAACGACTGCTTGAGATGTAATAATATTCCTTAGTTCTAAATAATTGTCATGTTTTATTTTTTTTTAAATCAAAAATGTTTTTAAAATGTAAATTTGGCATTTTTATTATGTTTTTTCAACATCATA
>JACONP010000373.1:0-27500 GCA_016624345.1 Platycodon grandiflorus | reverse complement strand
GCCCAAAATAATTTGCAACATTGATTTATACAATTTTAATATTATTAACGAAAATTTGGGGTATTACACTCTCACCCCTTAAAAGAAGTTTAGTCCTCTAAACTTAACGTACCTAGTCTCGCAAAGAGGTCGGGATACTTTTCGTATTTCTTCCTCAAGCTCCCAAGTCGCCTCTCCGAAAGTGATTAGTCCATCGCACCTTCACATACGGAATGGTTCGCCAGTACTTGATCTTTTCGACGACAATACGAACAAAGTTGTTCGTCATAACTCAAGTCTTCCCGAGTCGAACGGCTCATACTCTATCACGTGACTCGGGTCCAGACATATCCTCAAAGATCGACACATGAAATACGTTGTGCACCCGGATAACACAGTGGCAAAGCGAGTCCCAGAGGCGACCTCCCCAACTCGCCCAATATCTCGAATGGTCCCACAAAACTCTGACTAAGTTTACCTCAATACCAAATCTCATAACTCCTCTTGTGGGTGAAATCTTAAGAAATACATGATCTCCTACTCAATTAAGCCCCGACGCCGATTATCAAGATAAGACTCGTCTACTCGAGCATAAGAAGTCGCCTTATCGCTTGTACCTTCTCCAAGTAATCCGCACCAACTCGTCCTAATACCTCCTCTCACCCACTTCATCCCAACAAGTAGGTGATCGACACTTTCCCGCATAATGCTTCGTAGGTGCCATACCAATACTGCATGGTAATCGTTGTTATATCGTGAACTCTACCAATGGTAAATGATCGCTCCAATTACACCGAAAATCCAAAGAACAAGTTCTAAGCATATCCTCCAATCAATAAATCCTTAAACGCAGCTTGTAGTATCGTTAGTCCAAACATCATTACCAAAAACTCATAGTGCCCATACTTTATCATTAAAGCAAATGACTTATCCATCCCAAAGTTACATTGAAATTCTTAATGTATAGAGTAATCCAATCAATAGGCATCCCTCAAAATCAACACCTATGTTCTCCGAGGTGACAATTTATAAGTCGCGGCAATTTATATCATCTGCTCGATGTAAAGTACTAGGATCAATACAAACTTAAACGCCGCGAAGACAAAGTACGTACCGCCACTATGTCATGGTTGTCCGAGCACACAAGGTAGCGAGAAGTCACAACACCGGATCGGATAAGGAAAACTAATTGCTATCTCACGATTGCTAAATAGGAATGACACATATCCATTACGCATATTATAAGAAGGTATGACAAAAATTTCTAGTCGTTCTCGCACACAAACATGAATGTGTCATGCTTATATAGAGTTAAAACATTATTCAAAAGTGAAACGCATTGAAAATGACTTCTTAATAATATAACTAAAACTAGTTGGTTTCTCAATTCAAAACAACAACCCCAAAATCGCACATGATGTTTCAAGAAATAAGAGAAACTAACTCAAATAAGGGAAAGCTAACTCTAATGTGAGGCTACTCTTCAAACGATAAACTACTCGAACCAAATTATTCATTCTTTGGTACCCAATGTGTTGAGCATTCTTCGCCATGGCATCAATCCTCCATTAATTTTTAAAAATTTGACTTGTCCTTTTTTTGACCACGCAAACTTGCCTCTAAGTGGTGGCTCTTGGCAATCTTTATGCCCAATTTTTCCTAGAAACATGCTCCACTAATCCGAATAGCCTTTTGCATGGTGACTCTTGCCACACCGTAAACACTTCATCTTCTTCAAGTACCCCTTGACCCTCGACAGAATATTCTTTTTCTTAGCCTTCATAACTTCTTTAAGTACTTTCTTCATATAATAGTTACGCTCTTCACGAGCCTTTCTAACTTCCTACAACTTGCATCCGAAGTTGCACCTAGCTCAGCCTTTCATTGCATTCAATTGTTCTTCTAAGCGCTCAACCATATCTTGTTGTCCGATTGGTCCACTTCCACTTACATGGTTAGGTCCACCACAATACCCATGTGTGATTCTTGTCTCCATATCACCGGTCCTCGAATGAAAAGGCTCCTCTTGTCCATCAAGCGCAAATTAAGCCTCCTCGCCATTCCAATGTAAATCTCGACTCCGAGAGCTTAGTTGACTTCTCCAATTCTTGATCCACTCGCTATCAACGCCTCTTCACCCATCATTCTCTCGACACGACATCCTAAAAATCATCATAAAATTCAACTTTCAATAAATTTTTCAATGAGCACATTAACCTTAGAATTTGAAACTGCACCCAATATTCAACTCAATCAACTAATTTTCTTAAATTCCAAGAACGTGACGCTGGTTCAAGATATATTTATATTCGTATAACTCAACTCATATAATTTATCAAATGAGACTACCAAAACGAACCCCTAATATACTTACCGAAGAAGATACCCTATCTTAAGAGGTCAAACCAAGGCATATCTAACTTTTTTCTTGACACTTATATAAATTCAACTACGATAAATTAAATCAACAATATTCAAAAGACGCAGATAATAAAAAAGAAAGTATATATATATATATATTTTTCAAATTTTATAATTAAAATCCATTCTTTTTTTTTTCGTGATTCAAACAAAAACTCATTCTTTCTTCTCGCAATTAAAAGGATTATGGCCTACTCATGTTCCTAAGAGTCTCTTCATTACTAGGGTCATCCTTACGATGCATTAACCGTATCACTTCCCTAAATATCCAACAATGATGCTAATATCAATAAAGTAATATGGTAACAATACCGCTGCACAATCATAATCTTAATTCTATAATCGCTTTCTTAATTCTAACGCTTCTAAGTTTCTAAACCTTCGTGACCTAAAGCCTAAGCTCGATACCAACTTTGTAACGCCCCAAACCTCGAGCCAATTAAATGTGCCAAGCCCAAAACGCCACGCCGAAATCCAACTAAACCAAATCAATTTTAGCAATACATCAAAATTTATTCTTAAAGACAAATCATAGCTGAACAATAACTCAAGTGTTACAAACATAAAATTCAAACCCAAAATACTTTGTTCGCACTAACTTAAATTATTCAAACATCAAAATTTAAATTAGTCTAATTACAAGGAACTCAATAGAATATCTTCCAACTTATCTCTGCATGCGTGTCTCAACGAAAACTTTAACGCCTCACTTATGACTCGAGGAGAAGAATGTGCGGGTGAGCTTAACAATGCCCAAGAAGTTCAGCGCCGCCCTTCCTAAGCTTCTAGGAAGGACGACAAAGAGAATATTCAAAATGAAACAATGTTATAAAAGGTAGTTTGCGCTCATACGATACTTTATAACGAAACGAAATAGTGCTAACGGATTAGTGTTTCACAAATGAGAGTTCAAAGAAAAGAAACATGCAAAGTACGGTCGAAGTAACCCAATCGCCACCAACCGTCCCCACCGCTAGTCACGACGGATTACTACGCATGTCATGATCACGTGGTGGTCCATTGACCATTCACATAAATGCCCCGAAGGGTGCCAAATTTTACCCCAAGGGTAACTAATAGAAGGTAAGTCATGACTACCGCACCAAAGGCCAGTGGTGCAAAAATATAAGGTCCACTCTATACCAATTAAGGGTTGTTCGTAAACACGTAACTGTGCCGTTCACTTATACCCAAAATTGATCTTGCTTTTTTCAACTAGGATCATAACGGAGTTCAAATAAAACAACATTATCAAACGATACATACGAAATTTACTTTCAAGTATAAGCATTTCATCAAATACCAAAGATATGACACGAGGTTTGAAGAATATAATACAACGAATGCTAAACGCACGAGTCAAAGCAAATTTACACGAGGTCTGCATGGTAATCAAAACGATAATTTCAAAAGAAATAAACGAGTAACCTAACGCCAAAAAATATATTCACAAAATAACTTAAAGAAGCGAAATCCTTACCGCTAATTTTATGAGATAATTAACTCAGACGCTGAATAATGTCTCACACGCTACTGCTCAAATCTAATTCCAACACTAAAAATACTAATTACTAATAAAATCTCTCAATAAAATATACTCTAATTACTAACATAATTTAGTATTGTATAGTAACTATTTTATTACTTTACATTTTATTTTATTTATTTATTTATTTATTATTATTATTATTATTATTATTATTATTATTATTTTACTTTATTTTATTTATTATTATTTTTTATTACAACACACCCCAAAATATACACACCAACT
Organism: Platycodon grandiflorus; assembly: GCA_016624345.1. NCBI lineage: Eukaryota > Viridiplantae > Streptophyta > Magnoliopsida > Asterales > Campanulaceae > Platycodon > Platycodon grandiflorus. The sequence continues at coordinate 23,326 of JACONP010000373.1, read as the reverse complement.
TCCATTATTAACCAAGTCATCCCACACAACCAAAATCCACACCTCTTGCACACCAGTATACTCAACCCAAAATACACAGAATAATCACCTTCATGCACCACACGCACAGCACACACTACACACACAAACACACACAAACTCACTTACATATTCTATGTTTTTATATATATATATATAATATTAAACACACACATCCATCTAACACACACACCTACACTATACGCACACACACACTGTCCAAACACACACACACAGTACACACGCACGCACTCACCACACACACAATACACACACACACTCTCCCCTACCTAGCCTACCCCACATCTCCTCTTTTCTAACAAAACCCCTTCCCTCCTCCTGCTTTCTTTTTCTTCCCTTTCTTTTTCTCTTTTTTGTTTTTCCAGTTCTCCACCTTTTCTTCTTCTCTCTCCTTCTTTTCTTCCAGTAAGAGACCCACACACAAACCACATACCCACGCACCCACTTCATCAAATCAGTCTCTCGCCCCTTCCAGCATACCTCCCCATGTCGCCCCACCTTTCCCTTTCTCATTTCTATCAATTTCCATCTATTTACCCACACACACACACACTACAAATCCAAATTTTCAGTGTCGATTCTTTCCTCCATTTCAGAACCCAACAAGTTCAATACCATGTTTTTATTATTTTTTTTCAACTACACTAATCACTTTCGTACTACCCACGTTGCTAAGAGATCGTGAACTTTAAAAGTATATTAGAATTGAGATTAATAGAGATCAAGGACGACATTGTTTACCTCCGATAGCTCGCCCGCTCGATCGCCAAGAATACGATCCGATGTGGTTGCTCTTCTTCACCGCCGTCACACACTCTCACCTAATTTCTTAATCTTTCTCTGTCTTTCCGCCTCTCTAGTTTAGGTAGAGAAAGTATTCTTCAACTTGAGTCTCTCCCGAAGCGATACAAAACGATAACATGAAATCTCACTTCAAAATTTAAAAAACGAACTCATCCTTATCTCCGTTGCGGCAGCTTCACCGTGAGCCCTCACGTTCCAATTTTTCAGTTACTGATTTTATCATTATTATTATTATTACTATTATTATTATTATTATTATTATTATTTACCCCTAACTAAATTAATGGGCTAATTTACGGCCAAATCCAACGTGAATAATGACAAAATGTATCGGATCAAATTATAATTTATATTTTATTACAAAAGATAATCACCCATTAACCGATATAATCGCCCAAAATAATTTGCAACATTGATTTATACAATTTTAATATTATTAACGAAATTTGGGGTATTACACTAGAGAAGCTACTGGACAGTAGAAGCATCGCGAAGACTCCAGTAAGATGCAGTATCCCAAAACTTGATTCTACTATGGCATCAATGTACTTTTATCATCGTCAAGCAATCCAAGTGCATAGCAGGCTTCTTTGAACGTAGGATGGACGACCTTGTTAACGGTACGTATATCTTCATAACATGTTGACCCTTTCACTTTGTTTAACAAAATCCTTAAATAGTACCTTTCTCCACAACCAGGAGGGACATGATAAATTCTCCCTATTGAAAAATGTCGCTTTTGGAGTCCATTCTCTTTGTTGTTGATTCCATACAAATTTAGTAGGAAACTCAACATAAGTTAGTTGCCTTGCTTCTTCATACCTCTTGTTACAATCCATCCAAGACAAAAACATTGATCGATCAAGTCCAGGTCTTCTCATAACAGATTCAATAGAGTCATCCTCATCAAAAATAACACTTTGTTCATCTTGAAGATGAAAACCAATCGTTCAACTGAAGGACTCCTATAGTGAATATCAAATCCATATATTCTCCATACTGCTTCACATGGAGAAATGTATCTACAATCATAATACATCTTTATTTCATCCACAATTTCATTATTTTCATCACCTGCACGACCATGACAAACAAAGCTGTGTGACCGATCATTACCCTTGTTTATGTACTTGAAAAGATACTTTATTGACCTTGATTGATTACACCATTCAACATTGATGTGAGCCTGATACTTCATAAGAAGAATTGGATTGTATGGAACCACAAATCTATTGTCCAATCTCGACTCCATTCTTCTCCACGTTGTTACCATTGTCCTTCAGTATGCAGGATAACCATCTCCATCAATAGTTGTCCTCTCATTAAATTTCTTTTGGAAAGTGTTTTGAACACTTTCCATCTTTCATACATGGTGATTTTTGTTTGACACACCACAAGGGCCATGTATCATGTATTCCAACAAAGATTATACAATTCAGGTTCTTTTCCTTATCGGGATCTCTCGCACATATCACTTTGTCAATGTCCTCGCAGCTTGGAAATTTGTCATCGGGATGCATGAACAATAAGATATGGGCGAGGGAGGCCCCTCTTCTCGTATTCCACAAAGGTAAACAACTGAAAAAATCAAGTTAAGAGAGTTAGAACACTCTTTGAAAAAAGCAAAGAATAGTTACATTTAAAGTAAAAGTATGTTACATTAGCATAGATGTTGTAAGATTTTTGACAACATTATTTTGTAAGGCAAAAATGGTAGACATATACCTGCTTGAACACGACCAAAAATTTTGTGTTCTCTTAAGTCTTTAATAAGCTGGTCGAGTTTGATTTTGAATAGTCGACAAAGGATATCAGGTCTATCTTCTGGTTTACGACATTTTTTCTTCACAAATCTTCTTATTTCAGGCCATTTAGGATTGCACGTGAATGTGATGAATAAATCTGGATATCCATACCACTTACATAGAGCCATGGCATCTAGATAATTTTGGATCATATACCTAGCACCACCGTGAATGAAGAAGGCAAAATTATATGTGTCCCCATGGAAGAAGGGTTGGAATTTCTCTACGCATAACTTCATTTAGATTTTTGTATAATTCTCGCCTCAACTTCTTTTGGTTAGATCGAATGAAACAAAGCCTCTCTCGATTCAACCATTGTATATACATCAACAAAGAACTGCTAGACAACTTTCCCGACTCCAATATTGTTCGAATTCATCATCCCTTTCTTGAATCAAAGCGAAGAATTCTCTCATGCTCAACCTTGATCGTTTCTTTGCACCATTGTTGCCCATGTCTCGGTGTTGAATGTCAATTCTATACCCATCTTCTCCATAGGAATAATAAGGGATATTGAAGAGCAATGTACGAAGGATGAAGTTCGCTAATACGTTTCAATGATCCCGTTTGAGTCTCAAGAACTATGTCTCTTTCATCGGTTGAGTCGCAACCCCGATAATTAGTGCCGCAACTTCAAGAAGAAGGTAAATTGTATCTCCTCCCATCCGCTCTCTTTTTCCGATCAACTTCAATCTCACATTTTCACACTCATTAGAATCAAAACGATCTCTAGCCATCCCGAATGACTTAGTCAAAGGGTTATGTTCATTCAACATCTTCTTCAAATCATCAACGATTTCATTATCTAATCTGTTCGATTACTATTTGAGTCTGCATACATAAAACAAAGTCAAGGGTAAGGTAAATACAATATTAACAAAATAACATTTGAGAAGAAAAATTTTAAGGAGAAATTTAAATAAAAGATAGATTAAATATGAAATAATCACACTCGATCATTAATTCTATTTGACACCTCATTCTGCGTGTCATATATGTAGAGTTGAGAGAACTTTGGAGATGATCCGGTGTTCAAACCGCGATTCTATGGAAATTTTGTCCATGTAATCTCGAAAGTGTAACATCCACGTCCGTTGTTCACCGAGTTATCTATCTTTCCCCATAGATGTAAAAGAAAACATCATATTATAAGAGCGGATATTTTCAAGAAAATGTCTCTTTTGCATCCTTATTTGTTAGGAGTTCACTAAGCATTCGAGGGGATTTTTCAAGAAAGGTAGTTGCACCTTCCCATTCATACAACATAAAGAAAATGAAGGTTTCTTTGATTTTCTATCTTTTCTTGTCCTTTCTTCATACCACATCATTGCACCACAATTATCACATTTCCAAGTGGGTCTCCAATGTCCCAATAACTCAAAAGTTATGACTTCTTAGTTACTTGCGTGTCTTGCTCTAAATAGTTATTACGACCATGAAAGGAATTAGAAATTCTTCAAATAGCTTAACAATCAAAAGTTCAAAAATCATTTTCACTCACAAAACCTAGATGGCATAATCTATTGTTGTATAATTAGAAAATATCCAAAAGTAATTGGTTTAAAACATGATATATGGTCAGTCTGAAACAATAATAGTATCACACCTTCTTGCACCATAGAAGCACCATTATTATCATCAGCACAATGCATTGAACCATCAAATTCATGATTTATATTCTTTGTAACAGATTGAATAATACTCCCTCTTTGGATTACATGCTTTCCAGAGTTCAAAGATCCGAAAGAGTATCTTGACAACGGAGTCATGGATGCTATAAAAAATATCAGAGGTTAGTTACATAATTTTAGCAATTGGTTTTACTGTAGTATATAAATAAACTTTTGCATTTCAATAGGTGTTGTCTTTAAATTACATGCAACAGTACCTTTTTTCTGAATTGTATGCCTTACAGATCCTGAACCATCATGAACAAAATTATTTTGATGTTGTCCTTGTTGCTGACTTGAGTAACTTGATAATGGTGTCATTGACACTGTAAAATTTTACGGAGCAATTAATATCAATAATGACTTGATTCCTCAACTAAAAAATAATGAGAACTATCAAAAGTAAAGATGATCATACGATTTGAAACATCACGCATCGACTCTTGAGATGCTTGTGTGTCTATTTGTTGTGTTGCTTCTTTCAAAGGAAGTCAAGAACATGGACACTGTAAAAAAATCACATGCTAAGAATATTGCATCAGATTATTATTGATAATTATTTATTTAATAATCAGAATATAATTGCACTAGACATACAATTTGAACTCGCCAATCAAAGGGTACCGATGTTGAGATGCCTCGATGGTGTGATGTTATGAATGATTGATTGAGGAATAACATTTTCTTGCATTTGTAATGGTATATTTTCGCAATGTCAAAAATAAAGAGAATAGAAGCGAATTAGATAGCAATTATCATTTTCTCTTGGTAATGTCTCATTATATGTAATTATATATCCAGTGGTTTATTTTAAACATAATTTCAATAAAAATAACTAAATTAAGAAATTAAATATAATGGAATTCCATTACCTTGCTGCATTTGTGCCGCTTTTTGTCTTTTGTTTGACATAATAATCTTCCTGTTAAGCCTTGCTTGCTTCTCGCTTGCTTCGGTTTTGATTCTCCATAGTTTGCTTAAGCTACTAAAGATTAAATTACGTAAGAATATATCACAAGAAGAGAAGAAATATAGGGGAACATAAAAATAAGTTAAGAATCAGACTTTAAAATTATAAAAGATGTAATTAAACTTTGTTGGAGTCTTGTTGGACCTGTTTAGCTTCCTATCTCTTCAATTTCCTTCAATATAATTAATTTTGTAGGATTTAAGCATGTGGCTTTTAATAAATGGAAATTTATTGCTTCGATCTACGTGAATTTATTAATGACATGTCGAATGTGAATTTTCTTTTTGTCAAGAACTGAATGTGAACATTAAAAAATTAAAAATGTGATAATATCAATACCGTATAAACTTTTATTTCTCATTGTTCCTCTAAGTCTTTATTCGAAATTACCTATATCATCATCATCATCATCATCATCATGTCAATAAAACAAAACCATGAAAACACACATATTAAACACATGAATATATTCTTTTTCATACTCCTTTCGTCTCAAAATGATAGTCCCATTCTCCTTTTCCTTTGTCCCAAAAAGTTAGTCACATTTCCAAAATTAAAGCTTCAAGACCACTAAATTTTCAAAACTTGTAATATACCTTAAACGTTGAAAAGTCAAATGGGACAAACATTTAGGGACGGAGGAGTAAAAATAAATAGTTTAGTCTATAATAAACCGGGTGATACTTTATTTATATTCGAAACATGAAAAAGTTTTTTATTTATATCGATGAAATTGAAGTATTTTCACTCATATTTTGTGAGCTTTAAATAAAAAATCTATTACATACACGTGTTATTCATAAATGATCGTTAACTTTAAACGCATTTTGTAAAACAATTTTTGTAAGGCAATCAATATTGATGAGATGATCTATAAAAACGCAAATTTTCATTTTAATATATGGCCAAAACATGGGACATAATATGCCATTACAAAATATTGTAATTGGAATGTAAAATCCTTAGTACCAAAGTAAAATACAACCAAATACTTAATGACAATCACTACCGTTCTTCTACGCTTAATAATAATATAATAGGAAAAAGTCTTCGCCAACACGTAAAATTAATTAGTTGTTCTTCTCATTTTCGATCTTCACTGACTTTCTTTTTATTGGTTGATGATTGAACATTAGCATCCTCATCGGCCAACACATTCCGAGGAAGTTTCATATGGTCGCTTTCCCAAGGCTACTCAAATTAAAGTCGACCGATATTCTCACCGTATAAGAAGTTGAATCCTCGCAGAAAAGTAAATTTTTTTGTTGAAGCTCCTATGAATACCCTTAGATAGCAAGAAGAAATTTAAGATATGTCGAATAATAGTTCTTGATATCATACTTTTTCAACATCATTGAGAGGCTTAATTGATTCTCGTATTTGAGGTATAGCCTTCACCTTCCTTATCCTGTATTAGAGTTTTAAAGAAATGAAAGTAAATGACAACATCATTTACTATGATGTAAAGTATCGCAATCGATAAATATTAGTAGTAAACCTCACCTCATTTGTCGTAGAGGAGCTTAAAATTTTTTGATTATATCTTCGTCATCACTCAACCTCACAATAGTATAAATAGGCCAATTATGAAGCAGATTATAATCTAAAATCTCAACCACAAAAGGAACTTTTTCCCACAAAACATTCAATTCTTCGGGAAACGCCAATATCACCCATCCGAAAATTCGTAACATTGATAAGCAACATAGCTTCATTCAAAATAGACTAACAATTAAAATTATATAATAGATACCTTTGCCAAAGATTCCCTTAGATTATAAGCGATATGTTCAAGACGAAGTCACAAGTCGATCAAACATTACAAATGAGGCACTTCCGTGTCATCAACTACTCTAACTTGAACTTTGTATCTTTAAAGTCCCAAAACATCACATCAACATATTAGAATATATTATCCAAAAAAATTCATTATCTAAAATCTTAAAGAAGATAACTAAATTAGATAATAAGTTGGAAAGAGTACCTCGGACAACAAATTTGACATCTAAATTACATTTTTGCAAATGTATTTCTCTCCCTCGTCATCCTTCCTAACTTCCTGCCGCACTTTTACATGATGGGTAAAACTAGTTATTTTTCTGTTTCAATACGCACGATAGTAGCGAGAGTAATGCAAGAACATTTCGAAATTATAAAAAAATGTCGTAAAATCAAACATGCATGTTGTCATAAGATCCGCTTGCAAAATTATAACTAATTTATAAGGGACACCTTTCGTATACGTATTTCAAGAATAACAAATTTTCTTTCATTCTCAAAAAACTCATCAACGGTAGAATTTTGAGTCCGAGTCGAAGTTGGGTGAGCCTTTGAGATGAAGCCTCTCCATCGTAGTTAAGCCTATTCAATTAATATGTTAGAAACCATTATTGACTTCATTGCATATATACTAACAAAATAAGATAAATACAAACCTGTTTTTGAACTCCATGATAGCATCCATTTCCTCATTTATGTAGAGTCGAGTTGAAAACTTTGAATTCGACACACTAATATCCTCTACAATGCAAAAATTATTTGATTAAGTTATAAATATATATACATAGTAAATATAATATGCTTATTATCACTTATGGATCGAGATACCATTCCATTTTTTTTCTTGCGAACCGCATGATCAAAATAATGGGAAAACCACCTGTCGCTACATAGCTTGACATTTGTTCAAAGATATTTTTCCCATAGAGTGCACTTCAGCTTCTTTTCCTAAAAGTAAAGGACATGGTGTTAATTATTATTTGTGATACTAAGTAGATATGAATTAGTTTGGGCAATGATACTTACTCTAGATCTTCCAACTCAATTTCTAGTCTAGTTACTTGTTTTCCATCCTTGTTACTTGTAAGAACTTGACTAACTCCAAAAACTTTCCCAATGACATCTCAATCAATGAAATATAAAAACAAAATTATCAAATTGATTTCTCTTAGAACATCAATATATATTTTGAAGGTATAAGGCAAGTTTATAGCATTAAACAAAATCAATAAACAAAACAATTAACCATACCATTAAGAATCACATCCCGCGACTTGATAAAATATTGTCAAAGGGGACAAAGTTAAATCCATAAATAGGAATGTCTACGTCCTCACACACTTTAACCGAAGTTGAAAATAAGAAATTGATTTTGTACGGATGATCGTATTTCTAAGTCGCTATTTTGACCAACATCGAAATTGGTTATTGTACGTAATTCACCCTCAATTTGAGAGGAAAATTTTTGATTAATGATTTCCTCACACTTGCCTCAATCTTTTACCCGCAACATATTTATATATATATCAGCAATTAAAAAAAAATTGTTATGGGAGTAACAATCATAACCTCGAGAATTTGAATGCACAATATACTACCTTTTCATCAATCGAACCATCTCTATGCTATTGTCGTCATTAGGATTAGTAAAGCTAGGCCTTTTCCATGTTCGAATATTCGTACTTTGATCCTCCATGTTTATTATTAGTGATGTCCTCAATGAAGTTACGTTGCAACATCTTCTTCTACAATGGACATGCAAAAAGAAATAAAATTATGTTGCAACGTCGGTGAGTGTGTTTTATATATTAATTTGTACGAGAGTTAAAGAGAGAAAGAAATTATGTTGCATTCAATATTTTTGTTTTGAAAATAGGAGTAGTTGAACCTTTAGACTTCCCAAAGACAACATGAATGTTTCATTAATTTATTGTTTACTGATATTGTTTAATGATTGTTTACTCAGTGAACGGATAACTTGGATATTGTTTACTGATTGTTCAATATTTTTGTTTTGAAAATAGGAATAGTTAGAACCTTTAGACTTCCCAAAAGACAACATGAATGTTTCATTAATTTATTAATTTATTGTTTACGATTGTTTACTCAAAGGATAACTTGGATAATTTTGAGCGGGAAAGAAGTGAAGCACAATTAGCCACGTGGACAAAAGATGACGTCATGTGGTTTTGTTTTAGTAATAGTATATAGATACTACTCCTCTTATTTCAAAAAAATAGTCTTATTTCTTTGTTGAAAAATTAATTTAGAACAATATCAAATTGTTATTTAATATTGTTAATTTACCACTCTTTCTGTCTCAACAAATGTCCATTAAAAAAATTACCCTAAAATAAGTATCGATTTTCCTACAAAGTTAGTAAATTCATATTTGTTATCTATCATGTCACAATGTGTACTTGTAATATGTACTATAATCTAGACACTCTATGTACTACGAAAATGACCTATAAGTAAAAAAAAAATTCTTAATATTTTGCAAAAATTATAAGAGAACATTCATTTTGAAAAGAATGAAGTAATATGATTTAGGTTATAAAATTTTAAGGACGAAATTGGTCACTCCCTTTACACAATTTTTAATCGCTTTAGTCCACTATAATTGTTTTAAACTAGAAAAAGAAACTTTGTTACGAAATGTCATCTAAACCCCTAAAAATGGAATGACACGCTATGCATCGCAAACCAAAACGATGCATAACATTATACTTCGATGCACACGTGCACAAAATGTACTAAAAAGTATCGTTTTTGTGCATCACGATGCATGAAATTTTCTTAACAATTGAAAATAGGCGTCACGCCCATAATTTTGGCCTTCACGCCTCCAAAATTAATGCATCACAATGCACAAATTGATGTATCACGATATCTAAGGTGCATCACGATGCACAAAACAAGCATTTACTAACAACATTACATTTGTGACGCATCAAAAGTGCATCGCGTTGCACAAAATAATACTAATGCATAACATTACATTTGCGAAAATCACGCCGATGAAACCGCGATTTCTTCGGTAGAATTGTTCCCTAGTCAAGCTCTTCGCAACCACGGTGTCGGATCGTCAAGACGAGCCTTGGAACTCTCGAGATCTAAGATTTCACTTTAAAAACCCTTCTCTCGCCTCTCTCTAACCTTGGAGACTTGGAAGAAGCAAATGAATTATATTCTCTAACCTTCCAAGGTTGAGAAACCAATAAAACCTGGTCAAAGGTCACCGGGGCAATCTTGTAATTTTGGAGTCAAAATAAATGAATCGGTCAAAAGCCGGTATTAGAGGCACGTCGCGCCAAGACTCGAGCGCAAGAAGACTGATCATCAGAGCGACCAAGTCATCACATATTTCCAAATCCATATACTAACATATCAAAGTATCTCAAATTTGCAACGGAAAATATATGACACTGATTCTCGAAAATCGTCAATCTTATAAATATCAACCTTGATACAACAACTCAATTAAAACCCAAAATTACAAAACCACTTCTAGCAACCACACTAGGCTCGCTCTCTACCCCACCTCGCATCTAGCCACGCCTCACCGCACACTCGATCAAATTAACCCGCAAAACTCAAATAATCGATGGGGCGGAGCTTGTGAGCCCAAAGCAGAGAGGATATACAATACCACAAAATAGAACGAAGACATATGATTCAAATACCACTTTGCCCATGAAGTTAAAATATGGACAATAACTTATAAATCAATAAAATCATGCTCTTGCAAATCAACGTTCAAAGAACGAAACATAGTATACATGCTCAAGCATCAAAATATACTGCCAATCATATATCACGCCTAGTATACTATCGGGCTCGTTAAGTGGCAAACATGGAACTCATATACATATCAATTATTGGCACTCAATTTTGAGTCCACCAACCAAACAACAACAACAAGAATCGGCACACCGAGACCGAAGATACCACTAGTATCACTAAACTATTCCACATAATCATGATTTTAACAAAAACACGATAAATCCTAAAATCAATATAAACGAGTTATTTCAAAATTCATTTGGAAAGATAACTCATATTTAAAAACCGGATATTTTAGAAAGACGATCACGTGATCAAACCGATTCTAATCAAGATCGCATACTTCCCTTACCTCAAATCGAGATAAAACCCAATACCAAAAATCGTTCAACGTCATGTTCCTCGATAAAGTTGATCTACACCTCAAGCATGTCGATCCTACGGAATCGGTTCACAAAACACTCAAGCATCGCGAACCAAATCGACATCGTACCCAAAATATAAAGTGTCGTTTAATATTGTAGAGAGGGTCGATGTATAATTTTTGTATGAAAATCTCATGGAAATCAGCCTTATTTATAGGCCTAGGGTTTCTTAGCCATTAAGTAACTCATCGGGTGAGTCGCCAATCCAAGCACGAGGTGGCGACATAGGAGAAAACACCAAACGATGACTCATCAAATTGAATGATGAGTCAACACCTAAGCACGAGGTGTTAACAAAGGAGAAAGCCACCAAATGATGACTCATCAACCTTATCTAACTTCATCTCTATCCATTTTCATCCTTATCCATCTTGATCTTATCCACTCATTCGATCTTATCCTAGTTCGTTCTTATCCACTTTCATACTTATCCATTTTCGTACTTATCTAAATTCATACTTATCCCATTTGATCTTATCCAATATTGATCTTATCCAATATTATCCTTATCCATTTCTTTCGTTTTATCCTCTTATGATGTTTGTCCAAATTTATTCCTAAACAAATCCATAAATTATCTAGGATAATTCTAATACCCAATTAAAGTATTAACACACTTAATAACTTAAGATAAAAAGGTACTGAGTCTCACACCCCTCTCCTCCTTAAACGTAATTGCCCCCGAATTCACGCAATCTATCTCTAAAATAATCAAGTTCTCAATCCTCAAGACCAATCTCACTTATCTATACCCAAATTCATCCCGAATGACGTGCCTCAACACACTTCCGGCCGGGCTGACTACAACTAAACGAGCGACCAAGTCATCACTGTTTTCAAATCCATATACTAACATATCAAAGTATCTCAAATTTGAAGCGAAAAATATATGACACTCAGATTCTCAAAAATCGTCAATCTTATAAATATCAACCTTGATACAACAACTCAATTAAAACCCAAAAATTACAAAACCACTTCTAGCAACCACACTAGGCTCGCTCTCACCCCACCTCGCAGCCTAGCCACGCTTCCACCGCACACCTCGATCAAATTAACCCGCAAAACTCAAATAACCGATGGGGCGAGTTTGTGAGCCCAAAGAAGTGGAGGGATATACAATACCACAGAATAGAACGAAGACATATGATTCAAATACCACTTTGCCCATGAAGTTAAAATATGGACAATAACTCATAAATCAATAAAATCATGCTCTTGACAAATTAACGCTCAAAGAACGAAACATAGTATACATGCTCGAAGCATCAAAATATACCGCTCAATCATATATCACAGCCTAGTATACTATCGGGCTCGTTCGCTGGCAAACATGGAACTCATATACATATCAATTATTGGCACTCGCCTTCCGAGTCCACCAACCAAACAACAACAACAAGAATTGGGGCACACCGAGACCGAAGATACCACTAGTATCACTAAACTATTCCACATAATCATGCTTTTAACAAAAACACGATAAATCCCAAAATCAATATAAACGAGTTATTTCAAAATTCATTTGGAAAGATAACTCATATTTAAAACCAGATATTTTTAGAAAGACGATCACGTGATCAAACCGACTCGAATCAAGACGCATAGTCTCCTTACCTCAAATCGAGATAAAACCCAATACCAAAATCGGCGTTCCAACGCTTCCTCGATGAAGTTGATCTACACCTCAAGCATGTCGATCCTACGGAATCAGTTCGTCAAAACACTCAAGCATCGTGAACCAAATCGACATCGTACCCAAAATATAAAGTGTCGGGTTTAATATTGTAGAGAGAGTCAGATGTATAATTTTTTGTATGAAAATCTCATGGAAATCAGCCTTATTTATAGGCCTAGGTTTCTTAGCCATTAAGTAACTCATCGGGTGAGTCAGCAATCCAAGCACGAGGTGGCGACGTAGGAGAAAACACCAAACGATGACTCATCAAATTGAATGATGAGTCAACACCTAAGCACGAGGTGTTAACAAAGGAGAAAGCCACCAAATGATGACTCATCAACCTTATCCAACTTCATCTCTATCCATTTTCATCCTTATCCAATCTTGATCTTATCCACTCATTCGATCTTATCCTAGTTCGTTCTTATCCACTTTCATATTTTCGTACTTATCCAAATTCATACTTATCCAATCTTTGATCTTATCCAATATTGATCTTATCCAATATTATCCTTATCCATTTTTTTCGTTCTTATCCTCTTATGTTGCTTGTCCAAATTTATTCCTAAATAGTCCATAAATTATATATCTAGGATAATTCTAATACCCAATTAAAGTATTAACACACTTAATAACTTAAGATAAAAAGGTAACGGGTCTCACATTGCCTTTGAAACTCACTCAAAATCGATCCTAAGATGTCCAAACCAATCTAGATTGATTCTAATATCATTCCAAGTGCTAATATGAGTGAACGACACCAAACAACTCCAATCATGATCCAATACATACAAGATGCGACACGAATCTACACATACGATGATAACGCTATCCGACAAACCGAGGATTAAACTCGCGCAACTAACACTTGAATCAACCTTACCAACGGGTTAATTAGAGGTCAACACGCTCAACGTTCAAGGATATGCTAGAGTCAAGACAAGAATACGAAAACATATAGGAAGGTCATGCAACCAAAACCTAGAACGACAACTAACATCATGAGTCACAAAGACGACTCAACTTAGTTAGGCTCGCGACTAGGTATTACGGACAAGCAACTATGTAAAAGGGCACTCAACCCAAGATAAATACACGAGGAATGAATATGACGATAATAAAGATGTTGGGTTGTTGGGTTTTACAGTAAATTCATTTCATTTCAGGGGCATTGCTATCTCGAACCACGGGAACGCTACCCTCGACCCCCTGATCAACCGGTGTCGATTCTTGTTTCACAGATACATTCGGTGATTGACGAACAATATTCATACAACAAAGACACAAATAATTAAAATAATTTTGAAAATTATACGATCTTGTTTTTGATGATGAATGGGCATGAAAAAAATAAGAGAGAGAGAGAGATGAATCTTGTAGCAAAGTAAACAATGTTGGAATGGAATGAAGAATTTACGGAAGAAATTTAAAGGAAGACAATGCTTCAAAACGTTGTTTAGGTTGTTACGGGCGTTGGAATAATTTGTCAATTTATTACTTAAAATGAACTTAAGATTGGAAACAAAAATGAGGTCATAAAGGCTTGAAAATCGTGGAAGGACTGACTAGCAATTATTCCAAATTTCAACTCCGCCAAAAGAATAATAAGAAAACTAGCAATAATAATTTGTAAAACTCCGAAGAAGTAAAACTTTTATAAATTATTGAGCAAAGTTTAATCAAATTAACTAACAAAATTCAAAGTAAAGACTTTTTTTTTTTTGCCCTTTTTGTTGGGTGGGGTGGGTGTGTGTGTGTTGGGGGAGATGGAGTACATTCATTCAAGAAATCCATATATATATATATATATATATATATATATATTAAAGTTGGTGAGGAGGCCTATGAGTTTTTCACTTATACCATTTTTGTTAAATCTTCATTTTGGTAAACTTGATTCTTCAAATTCTTATTTATTAGGAGAGGAAGTCATTAGGTAATAATATTACCTAATAATATTACCTATTATAAAGAGTATATATAATAGTGAATAGTAATAGGTGAAGAACTTTAGGTACACAAGCAAATGAAAAGCAAAACAATATTTGTAATGAAATTTGAACTCACAACCTTTTATATATGCATACCACCTTAACCAACTAAACCAATTATATTATATGTATGTTTTAGAATACTACATATATTATGGTTAAGTGGGGTCATGGGACCCATGTACTATAATATTCACTTATTTTGATTATTATTTCAAAGGTATAAAAAAATAAACTATTTTGTAAATATAGTATCCAACTAAACTTTTCTAATTATTGAATGATCTTCAAAAATAATTTTATAAAATATAATTATATTCAATCCTTAAACAATTCACATTTGTCTTAAAAAAATATCTTTCTTTAATAAATTCTAAAGTAAATATTTTATTTTTAATTTTAAAAAATTCTTCAAATATATGTCCAAAATATCTTTATTGTTTCTCGCTGTTTGGTCAAGGCGTACAAAAAAAAACGTAGGGATAAAACGCAGCTTATTTGCAAAAATGTGTTTCAATACTGCGGTAGAACGCAGCGCTAAAACGCTAGCGCTTTTAAAAACGCCAATTTTTCCAAACGCAGGTTTAAAACGCTACTAAAAAAAAAAACTATTGAAGTGATATCCCAAACGTATTTATAAGGAAAGACTGTTTAAAACACGCTTTTAAAATAAGATTTTAAAACATCGCTTTGTACTGCATCAAACGGCTCTAAGTGCAAGATGAAACAAAAAGAAAAAAACAAAGCAAAGGAAAAGCAACCCAACAAAATGTATAAAAATAAAAATACATATATTGACCACAAATAAAAAAACTTATTTTCAACAAAAATACTATACTAAACGCTCTACCTATATCGAATAATGATAATTTTATATAAAATTATTAAATGTATCAATTAAACATAAAAGAATTACATCCGCAGCACGGGTTCTATAACTAGTATGTCACAAAAAGAGGACGCTTAATTCAAAGAATCCCTTACGAAGAAATGCTACTACGATTAGCCAACAAGCTTTGCTGAGATGATAAAAGGCTATAATTTATAACCGAAACTTCAAATGTATAACCAAAAAGTATTTCCATCGAATATTCTTTTTAGACATTACAACAACAGCATAGCAACCTTTCCATAATTGGAAATCGGAAGGCTAAACATCTTTTAATTTGGATATTCGACTACCAACTGTTTATTTTTTTCTTTCTAAAAAATTTGTATTTTAAAGATAACTTCATTGGTATTATTTAGAACTTCTATGTAGATCAGTTGTATTTCTCAGCCTTCAATTTGACTTCTGGGTTTCGAATGTCGTCCTGGCTCTGTATCAATCTAATCTCCAAACTGCTTGATTGCAGATTATAGCCCACCCTCTCATAGTCCTTTAAAGTTCTCAAAAGAAGTGCCTGCACAAGTTAAAAACCACCAACAAACATCAACTTGACCAGTAATAGTTTTCCTCTTCAATAGAAAACTCGAAACCAATCCGACATATTTCCATAGAGCTTTGAGTGAGAGTTACTAAAATAAGAATAGACTACTTTAAAATGCTTTGATATCATGCAAAAAGAATGTTGGATGTTTCTACAATGAAAATTTCCCTAGATTAGCAGTGCGATTCTCAAGATTAAGCATTAAGATTGCTTGAACAAAAATCATCTTTCAGAATAAGAAAAGAAAATGCTTGAGAGAAAAAAGAGGCAAACAGAACAAACCAATTAATCAATAATATTGTCTAGATTCCCACTACAAGTAAACTAAGTAGATGCAGCCTCCAATACACTACCAGTCACCAACAAATGACATTTTGACTATGTTGCTACGGTGTCCAACATTTGTTAAAGAGATAATTTTAGCCTTCCAAACAAAATAAGTAGGGGTACCTGAATGCTTGATACCGCAAGCTCTGCTGCTTTGTCGAGGTCTTCAGGATATTTCTGAATAGACAGAGTCTCTATTAGAAACAATATTTTAGGAAAAACAAGTTTCAACTAGAGCTGGTATATAATATAAGTAGGCATTACATTGCTCCATCCAAGTAATAACGCAGTCGTTAAGTCTCCAGTTCCCTGCAAACATACACATAAACACATCAGGTAATCTGTTTATCTAAAAAGTAGGAGTCAAAAATGCACAAATCCATGTATAAAAATAGAGATGGATTAGCAGTTACATGCCAATACAAGTAGTTATTGAGGTTGTGCATTAGGAGTTACAAATTGCAAAGTGAAGTTGTAAAATTTTAAGAGAAGCTATTACCACGCAAGTTGGTAACTAGTCCTTATAGATCAGTATCTGAAGAAAATCTTTGAATTGATAGTTGTCTACAAAGAACCAACTCTTCTTTTCAAATTAATGATCCTCCTCTTATCAAGATTAATATGCTAACGAGGATGGTAATCAAGAAAAAGCAACTTGTTTTTATTAATAATTGTATTGCAGGATCTCCTACAGATGCTAACATTTAAGCTTTTGTAACTTTTGAAGGATGAAGGATCAAGGCTTGAACTGTTCCAAGGACATTCTAAAATCAACAGTGTACAGAAAGATTAACCCATAACTTACCGTGAAATATGCAGGAATTTCGGTGTCACCGTCTTAAATTGGTCATGAGACTCACCCTGTCATGATCTTAATCTCGAGATTAATATGCTTACAAGAAAGTCATCAAGAAGAAGCAATTATGTTTTTATGATTTTGATAATATTACAGGGCACTTGGATCTCTGACAGATGCTAACGTTTAAGCTTTTCATGACTTTTGGTGGATGAAGGATCAAGGTCTAAAATGTCCCAAGGACTTATGATGACCTACAGTATACAAGGAAGATTAAACCAACGTACCGTGAAATATGCAGGAATTTTGGGTATCACAATCTTAAATTGGGCAGGAGGCTGACCCTGTCACATGAACAAAAACTCAAAAGTGTAAAAAAATCTTTACCATAAAAATGCCAGAACAATATTTTGCGTAACATGCGGAAATTCATTAAATTATAGAAACAATAATTCAAACTAGAGCTTGAAACCGAAACTACTAAAACAAGTAGCTCAAACATTTGCAACAGTTGTTGGCAAAGTAAGGGAGAATCGGTATATGGCTAATTGTTGCAAGGCAAAACTTTTGCCTGATTGCCAAGGTCCATAAAATCTCATACTATGCATCTGCAAATATTCTACAGCATCGTTGTCTAGCATTTAACAAGATACAGAAAGTTCTCTAAACTCTGACAAGTTAGATCCGAAGTATTTTTTCTTCTTTTTTCTAGTTTGTATTATCTACATGAATTGACAGAGTTATGGAACCATTTTATGCAGCCTGGTTCACAAAGTATAATCGCATGCATCTGAATATGAGATTGGCAGAATAGACACAAGCACAATCGAGCTAAGGATGGTCTCAGAAAATAATAGGCTAACTTGCAGTAAGGCATGTCCAAGATAAAACAAACGCTTGGGCTTGAGTTGAATTGGGGTTTAAAGCAGCTAACTTTCTACCTTCCCAGTCACAAAGTCTGGCTTGCTATCCAATATAGAAAACCAAAATGAAATCAATTCTGTTAAAAGAATTAGGAGGAATGATGAAAAATGGAGCAATCACGGCTATTTTAGTCACAAGCAAAAGAAAGGAGTATGGACATTCACATGTTAAATTATGACCAACATTACAACAGTTCTCACGATTGTCAATTGGTTCAATTTAGAAGTATTTTTGTGGATACTACCTAAAATGCATACCTTTTCCTTTTGATGACTACCGATGAGGAGAAGAGTGCCATCTATATTTATGCTTGTTATCACAACCTGCGAACAATAAGATCAATATTGTTAATACTAATATTACACATTTTGGGAATAAACTAAAGTAATGATGACATGTAAATACTTCAGTTATAGGATGTTATAGGCCCAATACAGCTGGCACATCAATTTATCTTATCCGGCATTGCATTATATATGCACTACAACAATTGATATGATACCAAGTGTTGGAACTTGGAAGGACCAGCCAAGGGAATTGACATGTCCAATACATATTGCCTGTGGGGCTAAGCTAAGCGAATCTTCTACGCACATAAAAACCCATGGCCATCCAACCAGAAAGCAATTATTATAGCACCAAGTTTGAAGTAGCGACAAAGATTAAGTGATGGTGATAGTGAAAGAGATTCAAAAACTAGAAACAGGACAAGACCGAAGAAGAAGAACACACCATTAGCTCAAAGCTCAATCTCAATCCAATAATCAATTCTCCAAATAAAATTGAGGGCAGTTACGTCTTTTGTTTTAGGCTACGACTGTTCTCCAAATATTACTAGGACCAGGGCTAGGATAACACTAATACTACCAGGACTAGAATCAAACCCTAATCTACTAAAAGTACTAACACTTTCGGATAGACCAAAAAGGCTTGTTTCATGTCACACGGCCCTTGAGCTTTGCCATGAGCTTCTAAATTCAATCATAAGAGTACATGACAATAATATGTCCCACATCACTCAGCCTATATGTCTGATTGCTTACCTAACCAAATCCTTAACCCGGTTGTATCAACTAATTTCTCTGATATATATAGAGAGTCTATTTTCACTACAATATTTGCTTATCCACTACATTCATTAAAATGTAATTTAAGTTAATCAATGTCTTGACACAATTGCCCTTCAAACCTACCTTATTTAATTGTTTTCCTTTCTAATTTTTATTTTTATTTGTCTTTGCAAATAAATAATTTTATATAAAAAATTAGAAAATATAAATGAGACATCTAAAAGAAAGATAATATATAAGTCTAATTTCTATTGCTTAAATAAAAAATATAAATGACAAAACAGACTAAACAAAGGAGTGACATGTGTTATATAATACTAAATTATGGAGTACAAATTATGAATTTCAAATAAATAACTTCAATGGAAAATCAATTAATGAATATATGTTTTTGCGATTACTTAAAAATATTTTATAATAAGTTGGCAATTGTTCGGCATCTTTTAGTTTTTTTGAGCGTTAAATTCAATTTTCTTCAAAAAAAAAATTTGTAAATGAAAAATAATGGATGATATAATTTTTTGGTATTGACAAATTGGCATAATTTATTTGAGAAGATAAGAAAAGCAAAAAATTAATTTTAAGTTATAAAAGAAAAAAAAATCAATTTTAGGCAAGTACTTCATCATCAAACAAGGCAAGTCAATTGTGTCATGAAAATTCAATTCATTTAACTATTAATAAATGTAGTGAATTAGTAAAATTTGTAATGAAAATAGACTCTCCCATATATATATATATATATATATATATATATGTATGTATGTATTAGGTGGTTTCATATTCCTGCTACATCTTTTTCCTTCTTCGTTTCTTCTACTCTGTACTATAGCATGTAAGGCATAAATCTGGGAATTCAATGGAGGTGTAAGTTGAAGATGTGATAATTGATGGAACCTCTTAAAAATTCTAATGCTACAACAGATCACTGAAACTTTATTTGAGCAATCATTACCATAAAAAATATTGAAATTTATATATGAAATCACTTTTTTTTTTTTTTGATAAGATATATGAAATCACAATGATCAAGTAATCTGCAGTATACAAACTCTGATAGAGATTTGTACACTTGTACAGAAAATGTTTGCCTTCTAGAAAATTTCCATGGTGTCTTAAGAGTTGTTTTCTTTAATGCTCTAACTACCGTATTCTACTACTGCAGAGTTGCGCCATCACTTGGTATCATACTAATATCAAATTCAGAATTTTGGTTGCTAATATAATGATCAAAACTGTGTCAAATCATTGAATGGGTTGCCTAGTTCAAAGATGGCAATAAACAGATGTGTAACCGATTCCTTCCAAATGTTACTGAAGGACCATGAATGAGATGTCAGCTTAACCAAATAATTACAAGACTAAATTACTACAGTTAGAACTGATCACATAATATAATTTAATTAGGAAAAGCATGTATAGGACTTGAATGTTGAAATAAGAGTAACATTCTGTACTACTTTGATTAAAAAATATGTGAGATACAAGGGTGAAACAAAACCTTTGATGGACCAGCTGCATGAAGATAGTTGCACGCTTCCCGTCCATCTTGTTCAGACACAATCCTACAGCAAGTACACTGATTAGAAGGCTCAAGGGCAAATCAATCAAAATTATACAGAATACAACTAGATACCTGTATCTGTACAACTGCTCATACATTTCGATATATCCAAAACTACAACAAACAACCTACTTCAGTTAAACGAACTTAAATTACCTGAGTCCAGTCAACTGTTCAGCTTCAAACTGATTAGGAGTCAACATTGAAGCAACAGGGACAACCTAAACAGGACACATATTAGAGTGTTAATGCAGAATAAAGAAGCAGTTTCATGGAATTGGTTTTCTTTTTTTTCTTTGTGGGCGAGAGAACATAACCAAAGAAAAATAAAATGTAGATCCAGAAAACGAAAGCCTAAAAGGATAAACTATGCACGACCTGTTGAACATGTTATGTGACACACTCTGCTCCAGAAAGTACTTTCCTTTATGTGTTCACATAAGCTAAATCAAATAAAAATTTACATACTTTACTTATGTTTTAAGAAATAAAATTTCATTAATTAAAAACTATCTTAATAATACTATGGATTACAAATTTAATAACTTTGTAAAACCACAGATTATACTATCACAAACTGTGCAAAAAGTCAAACGCATGCCTCAATGAGATATGTTTGAGGAAAAATTTGTTCTAATAATGTCAAAGCCTGACATACCACCCTCAAGAAATGTGTAGGCAATAGGCCATTTTATGGAAGCTAGCTTCCCATTATATGAGGTACCCTACTACCATCTATAATCTCATAAGAGCACATATAGATAGAAGTTAAGCATAAAATACCTTACTACCCAACCAATAAATAATCTCAAACTCCTATCACACTTGTGCAAGTGACATGAGTAACTGTGCTAGAAGTATGTGTATTCTACATATATACATTTATGTACAGATTAAGTCCGGTGAACGAATGCCCCTACTATCATTCCAATATATAGGCCTTACACATGTAAAAGAATTAGGACTGGTTGCTACTTTCTGTGCTACTATGACATATAAAAATGCCAAAAATATGAACTCGTGAGCAAATTGATGATGCGGCAACTCAAAATGGCCACTTAATTCGCATAAAAGTTGGACATTAGGTATGTATAGGACTATCAGAGTACTAATTTTAAGCAGTGTTGAGCAAAGAATACCTTCTCGCATATACTGCTATCAGTTCTGGAGGGACATACAGCTTCCCTTCATCACCCAACACTGGATCACAGACTGAGAAGAGAAATTTGTCATATTAGGAACAAAGAAGGTATAGGCATGTCAATTCAGAGAAACTCTTGGTAACATTAGTAAGGGCACAAATAGGCCATAAAAGAAATTATAGAATTATTAATTATATATAACAAATTTCCACAACTTGACATTTCTATTACTACCATTTAACTCTACAAATCATTATCAACAATTTTCAAGACATGCTAACCAAATAGTGTACATAGAAACAAGTTTTCGTGACCCTGCAATTCAAGATTTAAAACAATAGCAACAAGAGAATGACGGCACCAAGATCCTCCGCAACAGAATTTGGAACACGTCTATAATGCAAAATTGATCAACTGGGAGATTAACTAAGGTGACAATGAATAGAAAAATACATAAAAAGAAGAAAGGAGGACCCATGAATTTATTGTCAGTAGACATATAATAACTTTCCAAGTGTATAGATGGTATCCATTGCTAAAATTAAAGAGTGGAGACATAAAAAGAGATAATGTTAATTATCAAAATATAAGGAAACAATGAGATTCCATTGAGCAGAATTTTGATGCGCAAGGACTTCTGCGGTTTCTAATATTACACTCACCATAAGTAAGTGTGGGGTTGATAGAACGAAGCTTCTTGACTACTTCCAAAACGGTGTTCAGGAAAGAAACAGAACCAATGTAACCTACAAAAACACCAGCAAAACTTAGGAATCATAAAAGGAATCCAAAAGGATTACGACCATTTTGAAACTAATGCACCAAATTGTCACTTCAAAGCTTCTGAAAATCTGAAATCGCCTCAGAAAATATAATAGGAACATGAAATACTTGGCTCTTTAACATAAATGGAAACAAGCTCATCTATAGACACAAATATTAAAAATATGCATTACTCCCTCCATCCCAAAATAATAGTCCCTATTGACGTTACACGAGTTCTAAGAAAGTATTGGTTCTATGTACCTTTAATACCCTTAGGTTATCCTCTATTTGGTGTCAAATCAATGGGATCCATTTCTCTTTCTATCTCATAATTCTCTTTCTATCTCATGACTAAAAA